>BSBK01014363.1:17500-47607 GCA_027943335.1 Chamaecyparis obtusa | reverse complement strand
TATGTATATATATATATGTATATATATGTATATATATATATATATGTATATATATGTATATATATATATATATGTATATATATGTATATATATATATATGTATATATATATATATGTATATATGTATATATATATATATACATATATACATATATATATATATGTATATATATATATATATATATATATGTATATATATGTATATATATGTATGTATATATATATATATGTATGTATATGTGTATATATATATATATATGTGTATATATATATATATATATATATATATATATATATATATATATATATATATATATATATATATATATATATATGTATATATATAAATATATATATATATATATATATATATATATATATATATGCCTGCTAGGATATGTATATGTATACACAAGCCATGGTGTATACATGTACATACACCATCATGTATAGAGAGGTATAAACTTGTAATTAATAGAGCAGGATGTATGGTCAAATAGTTTAATAATTCAGTTATGGCAAGCTTGTATGTTCATTATAACCTATGGGTGTTGTGTTGATTTAGTTGATATATGAATATGTTAGTTCTTTTCTATTCAATGGAAACATGAATATGATATGGACATTTTATTGTACAGTTTCAGATTTAATATTAAGTTAATGTGGAGATTATTTTGATTAGATTTGTGATGGAGAAAGAGTTGTGATCTTTTCATCTTTCGAGAAACATCATGTTGATGAATGTATGTTAAGGAATATGGTAACATGGTTTTATAATGGACTTCTGATTGTTGTTTCAATTTTGTAAATTGATGCATTAGAAACGGATTGTTAGTGAAATTGTTTAATGTAGTTCATTTCACTGCTTTCATTGATTGTTAGATCAAGTGTTTTTGAGATAATGCAAGTATGATCCTTAGATTGGGGGGCTGACACTAGTCTAGTACCTTGTGATGATAGAATTTCTATCAGTTGTAACTGACACTAGTCTATATCCTTATGGGAAAGAATTTCTGTCAGTTGTTTAATTAAGTGATAATTATAAATTCAAGGGTTATGGGTTTCAATTAACAAAATAAAACATTATGGTTTCATCAGACATAATGGATTACTATGAGGTTTCCTTACGGATACATAGCGTAGGTCCTTGTGTGGACACCCATGAGCTATTGGATCATTACTTGTCATTTTCTTTGCGAGTTTATTTCTATTAGAAAGAAATTTAATGCTTGATGATTTTGGTGTTAAAAAAAGGAATTATGTTATTTAGTTTTCAATTACATCTGTATTTAAATTTGCATAAATGTTTTATGATACTGACTTTTATGATTGCAGACATTTTGAGATGATTCATTTTCTTTATCATTGTGACTGAGCCCTTTTTGTTGTTTGTGTTTGTGTTCATTTTTATTTTCAGGTTTTAGATGGATAAATCAATGAATATGGGACAGTGGATAGCAATTGTTAAGTTTTATGGAAACAGATCATTTCATGGTTATTAGTTATCAGATCTATTTGTAGAATTGTATGGATTTGGAAAGAAGGAAATTTTGTTTTGAGACTTAATCCTTGAATAAAGAGTATTATTATTACTCTGATGTAAATCGATTGTAAACTATAAAGCTCTTAGAAACAGTTACTATGATTATATGTATCAGTTTATAATGTTAATGAAAAAAAAATATTACTACGGTTTTATGTGAATTTATTTATGGTTGTTTCTTCTTTAGTATCACCTTTTATCTTTAAGTATAGATGGGGTGTTATAGAGGGATGCTATTATCATTGAGCCAATCAGGCATTCTACATGGGTCTCCAATCTTGTGGCAATGAGGAAAAAGAATGGTGATATTAGGCTCTATGTTGATTTCAAGAACCTGAATGTGGCCTGACTTAAAGATAATTATGGATTGCCCAATATGGAAGCCATGCTGCATAGGGTAACTGGTTGTGAGCTATTGTCAATGACGGATGGTTTCTCAGGTTACAATCAAGTGCTGGTCAAAGAATTAGAGCAGTTTAAGACAACATTTACTACCCCATGGGGAACCTATGTATATATCTGCATGCCCTTTGGTTTAAAAAATGCTAGAGCAACTTTTTAGAGAGCAATGGATGTTGCATTCAAAGAATTAATCAATGTTTTAATGGTTGTTTATCAGGATGATCTCACTGTTTATTCCAAGAAAGCTAATGATCATTGTTCCCATTTGGAAAAGGTCATTCTTAAGGCCCCAATTCTAGTGTCACCTGATTACTTGAAACTATTTTCTCTATTTTCTTTTGCATCTTTTCATACTATTGCAGCTATCCTTTTACAAAAGGATCAAGAAGGATATGAGCATCCTATAGCCTTTTTGAACAAATCATTACAATCTACTGAATTAAATTATGAACTAATGGAAAAGGAAGCCTATGCCCTTATAAAGGTAGTCAAAGCCTTTAGACCATATCTAGTTTGTGCAAAGGTTAGTGCTTATGTGCCTCATGCTGCAGTAAAGGATATCCTAACATAGAGTGAAGTCACAGGAAAGAGGTGTAAATGGATAAACAGGATTCAAGAGTTTGACCTTGAAATTCACATTACCAAATTGGTAAGAGGATTGGGACTTGCTAAGTTAATGACTAAGGAAAATATGGACCTTTTCCAGGTAAATAATGTTGCTGCTAACATTGATATGATTACTAGTATTGAAATGAAACCCTGGTAGAAGGATGTTATTTATTTTATTAAAAATGCTAAGTGTCCACCTGAATTGAATGATAATCAAAGAAGGAGTCTAAAATTGCAAGCTTAGAGATATGTGCTGATCTAGGGTGATTTGTACTGGAAAGATAATGATGGCATTCTACTCTTTTGTCTGGATAAGCACCAATCAAAGAAAGTGTTGAAGGAAATGCACTCTAGAATGTGTGGAGGATATCATTTTGCTTAGTCAATAGCTCATAAAATCTTAAGGGTAGGATACTATTGGCCTATATTGTTGAAAGACACTCATTCTTATGTAAGAAAATGTGAACCTTGTCAAAGGTTTTCTAAAAAAATAAAATTTTTAGGTGCACTCTTATTGAACCCTATTGTTGCAGAAGCTCCTTTTGCAATGTGGGGTATGGATTTTATTGGAGAGTTCTCTAAGAAGACCAGTGGGGGACATAGTCACATTTTGGTGGCTACTGATTATTTCACCAAGTGGATTGAAGCCATTCTAACAAAAAGGGCAACTAGTGCTATTGTGATTGAGTTTCTGATGAACAATATAATCACTAGATTTGGTGTCCCTATTAAAGTGGCTGTTGACAATGCTATGAGTTTTAGGTCACAAGAGATTACTAATTTCTTTTTAGAAATGGGCATAGTATTGTCTTACTCATCCCCTTATCACCCATAGGCCAATGGACAAGCTGAATCCAACAACAAGAGTATTTTGTAGATTCTGAAGAAAACCTTGGAAAAGAATAAGAGAAGTTGGCATGTGAAACTAAAGCTAGCCCTATGGGCTGATAGAATTTTTAAGAAGAGAGCTATGGGTAAGTCCCCTTTTGAGATGGTATATGGGGCAAAATCAAGATTGCTAATTAATAATTTCCTTCCAATCTATAAGTTTATGTAGGAAGAGGACATGGAAATCAGTGACCCACTGCAAGATAGAATGGTTTAGCTAATTGAATTAGATGAGATTAGGAGGGAAGGACAAAGAGAAAATGTGAAGTTGCAGCAAAAAATGAAATATCTTTTTGATAAGAGAGCAACTGTGAGAAAATTCTAGCCTGGTGATATGGTTCTCTAATGGAATACCAGGGCTGAAGATAAAGGGAAGCACAAAAAATTTGAGTCTTTGTGGATGGGACCCTATATTGTTCATCAAACCCATGGTAAGGAATCATATTTTCCAAAAAAATTTGGATGGTGAAGAGCAGGAATTGCTAGTGCATGGACAGTTCCTAAAATTTTTCTTCAGTTAATTCTTTTTCCATGCACAGTAGGCTTGTATATATGTATAGGTGTGTTTACTTCTATTGCATGTTTGTTTCTTGTTTTAGGTTAAGGTGTTTTGGTATGCCTCCCAGAGATTCATAAATTCTTGCTATGATCTTGCAATCAAGCATCCTCAAATAGAGCCACTGTTGGGTATATTCTTAATTTTTTGAGGTGTGTGTCTAGATTTTGGGTTAAATCTCCTTACAGGTGTTTTGCTTGGTCTAGGATTTGGAAAATTCACCAAAAATTGTCATAATGAAGTTAAAAAATCCTTACCCTAGGTCTTTCCCTTGAAGAATTTTGAATTCATGCCAAAACCCTAAAATGTCTTTCATCATTCTCTTCATTTCTATTTGAGCATTACTTTTTAAGTCACTTAAGTTCATTGAAGAGCACATGCGTTTATTTTTTCACGCAGGGGTTATATCTTTTTTCCCTAAGTCTAGAAACCCGGTGATATAAATAATATATTCTATGTCCTAATTACCTTATATTCTAATGTTTCAGTTTTCATTCAACTATGAATATTTAAAGAAGATCTAACGGCAATTGTGTGTTCACATGGAATCTTTCCAAGCCATGCGAACATGAAAAATAGCCGTTGATTTTATAATGAAGCTTGATGCAAAAACAAAGTGGGACCACTGACAAGTATTTCACAAGTGGTGGCCTTTTATTTGTAAAGGACAATGGGGCTGGTGGTAGAGGAATCTCCATAGTTTGAAAAGTAATAAGGGGAAAATCAGACGACTGTCATATAATCACATGGGATCTTAGAGGCCTATGCGATCATGTGACAAGCCGTCGATCTTGCATAAAGCCAAGTGCGATTCTCAAGTGGGACTTTTGACAGATGTACATGAATAGCATTTTCTTATTGGCTAACATTAGTAGGATCGGTGTTAGTTTTTGCATATGGTTTCTCCCTGATGGGTTGTTAATACTTGTTGATGTGGAGGATGTTAGCAGACACGAGTGCTCGGGAAGAAAGAAATTACATGACAACTTGCTAGGTGTTGCAAGAGTGGATTTTCTTTATTGACAAAGGCAAAGTGGGACCGGCAACTTGAAGAAGGATAATGACGGTGATTGATGCTAACCAGTTTTCACATGTTCACATAAGCTTCTTTCAAGCTATGAGATCATGTGAACAACATTTTGTCTTAATGGTGAGAGTTATAAGAGACTGCCATAAATAGAGAGATAAAGTGATGGCTAGTCATATGTTCACATGAGTAGTTTTCATGCTATGCAATCATGCGACAGGCCATTAGATCATTTGCTAATGAGGATCAATGGTTCTAATTCAAACTAGAGATAAAGTGATCCAAATTTGAAGTTTCCTATTGAGAAGTGACAGTTCATTCTTTCAGAGGAGTAATTATTGAATCGTGCTAAATAAATTGTTGAAATGACTACTTTAATTGCTCATATATCAAAATTCCATGAACTCTTAGAAGTACAAAGAGATAAAAAATTTGTAGAGACTCAGGCATAATGAATTACAAGGACTAGCTACTATCTCCCGGTGGTTTCCCAGAACAAGGTTGGTGAAATACTTGTGTGAATTGCTTCCCTACTAAAAGAATCATAGTTCTATAATTTATCTATCTTCCAAAGGTCTCTTTTAAAGATAAACCTTAAAATGGCACCAAGGAAAGAATTGTCTAGTAAAATTGAGTATAGTGAAAAAAGTTTGCATGAGGATTTGTTGCAATTACTTCCTGGCTCTACTACTAACCTAGTGAAAACCAAGTATTTCATTCCCAAAGATCCTAGAGTAAAAGTAGCGGAGGGTTTATATGACAAAACAAATTTTATTAGAGAGGCCAAAATTGGTCCAATCAATGCAAGTGGTGACTCTGATATCACTGGATTGGAGTTATTCAAAGTAGGTTTTAGTCAGAGAAATGCCCCTCAACTTGCAAGAAATATATGTTAGTCTGACCTAGGAAAACTTGTGGTACCCGGTGTCTTTTTAGATGTGGATTTGATGATCTAGGTTGCAAAGAGTTATGATCCAATCACTAGAGAGGTTAGGGATGCAAAGGGAATACTATTGATTAAAATTTCTACTGAAGAGATTAGGAAGGTGTTCAAGTTAAGTGAACCCTTAGATAGTTTAGAGAATATTGATTTTGAAGAGATAAGGCAAGTGTATGATGCACAAAGGAACTATTTTAGAGGCAAATTGTTGAAGGATTTCTGCACCAAAATTGGAAAAATGGTTATTATGGGATAGAACACTCAGGAGTCTTTTAAAATAGAATATTTTGATCCCAGAGCTAAGAGTGCATATTGGTCATTACGTCAGGTTTTTGGGGAGGATGTTAGTGAAAGGATGCCAATACACTTGATGTGCATGGTGATCCAAATTCTACATGCACACATATCTATTACTTTTGATTTTGCTCCTTTTATTGCTAAATTAATCCATAATGGATTAGTGAAGATTCAAAAGAATGAAGATGATAGGCCCTTTTGCTGGTACTCTTTCATAATGTACATGTTTTTGTTTAAAGGACCAAGTTATGTTGAACAAGAAATCAAATTAGTGAGACAAAAGGATGGTAAAGATATGCCAGTCCAATTATGGAGCCTCACAATGACCTGGGACAAGAAGGATCATAGTTTCATTAATTTTGATCAACGTTTTGCAGCCAAACTCGGGAAGTTGTTTGTCTTAGACAACCCAAGAATCCCAACAGTATTGGCACAGCTTATTAGGCCAAATCAGTTTGCTAAGAGTCTGAATATTGTACACAATTGGGGAGATGTTATTTTCTACAATGTATCAACTATCATCAGGTTGTATGGTTTCAGTGGTACCCCTTTTATATTTCCCTATTAGGTACCCGTTAGGATTGGAATGGTAGAGTTCTTTAGGAAATTGGGAGATATTGAAGAGTGTGCCCTCACTGGAGAAGGCAAAGGAAATTTATTCCCAAATGTTACCATTGCCCATCAATTCATAATTACCAAGGGTGGATGGGTTTACATGGATAAAATCCTAGCTCCATATCATATGGCTACTACAATTGCCAAGACAGTAGATCCAAAAGGTTTCTATAATGAAAATGTTTAAGAAGAGAGCCAAGTGTGCCATGATTAACCATATTTTTAATTTCCTTGAACATATTATCAGGAATATAACAAAGTTTTAAGAACAAGAGGTTAGGAAAGAAAAATGGCTGGTATATAGGAAGACATTAGATTTTATCTGACAATTTGATTTTAGATGGGATCCTGTAACACCTCAACAAACTAAAAACTAAAAGATAAAACCAATGAAGAATCAACCATAAACAAAACCACATAGAACCATAGTAATAATAAATTTTTTTTAATTTTTTCTTGAATTACAAATTGGAACATATAAACATAGTAACTGCTTCCAAGAGCTTTATAGTTTTCAACTGAATTACATTAGAGTAATAAGAATACTCTTTATTCAAAGACTTAGTTTCAAATACAAAATTTCCTTTTCAGCCAATCCTAAACATTCTACGAATAGTTCTGATAACTAATAACCAAGAAATGATCTATTTCCCATAAATCTTAACAGCTGCTAACCACTATCCCATACTCATTGATTTATCCATCTAAAACCTGAAAATCAAGAATAAACACAAGCAGAATTGCAAACAGGGCTCAGTCACATTAATTAAGATAACGAATCATCTCTAGAATTTTGCACCATAAAAGTCAGTATAACATAACAATTATGCCAGATTAAATACAGATGTTATTGAAACCTAATAACATAATTCCATTCTTGTAACAACAAAATCAGCAAGCACTGTATCTCTTTCTAACAGAAATAATCTCACAAAGAAAATAACAAGGTAATGATCCAATAGTTCATGGGTGTCCACATAAGGAACTATGTTATGTATCCGTAAGGAAACCTCGTAGTAATCCATTACATCTGATGAAACCATAATGTTTTAACTTGTTAATTGAAACCCATATCCCTTGAATTTATAATTATCACTTAATTAAACAACTGACATAAATTCTTTCCCATAAGGATATAGACTAGTGTCAGTCGCAACTGACAAAAATTCTATCACCACAAGGTACTAGACTAGTTTCAGCCCGCCAATCTAAGGATCACACTTGCATTATCTCAAAACACTTGATCTAGCAATTAATGATTGAAATGAAATAAACTACATTACACAATTTCAACTAACACTCCATTTCTATTGCATCAATTATAAAATTGAAACAACAATCAGAAATCCATTTAGATCCATGTTTCCATTTTCCATAATGCACATACTTAAACATGATGTTTCCCAAAAGAAGAACAGATCACAATAGTTTCTCCATCACAAACCCAATCAAATAATAACCTCCACATTAACTTAGCATTATATCTGAAACTATACAATAAAAATGTCCATATTAAAATCACGATTCCATTGAATAGAAAAGAACTAAAATAATCATATATCAACTGAATCAACACAACACCCATCACATTTAACAAACATACAAGCTTGTCATAAACCAATTAATTATAAACCAATTTGCTATACATCCTGCTCTATTAATTATAAGTTCATACTTTTATATACTTGTCGGCATATGTACATGTATACACCACAGCTTGTGTATACATATACATATTCCAGCAGGTATATAATTATATAGACTTGTAAATAATAGTTCAGAATGATTAACAAAACATTCATAATTATTTACTAAATAGAGGTTCAAAACAAAATTCTAATTCTAAATCGTAACTCATCATTCACAAAATTCAAGTCCATAAATACACATTGGAAAACCATACTAGTCATCTCAATCCTAATAAAAAACACATCTACTTTATAATACTACTGAATCTACCGATTACATAAAATGAATAACATAATAATAAGAACCGTCATCAACAAAAAAAACAAAGTGGACTTCCTTACTGACTGAAAAAGATATTAATTGACTTTCCTATATATTCCTTGCATTTCCTAATGTCAAAACAAAACTATATTTCACACTTGTAATTATTTCTGTAAAATCATCTAGCTCGCAGTCAAGATTTGGTACAGCAAAATACCTACATTTTCACTATTGCCTGATCCAAAATAGTGACAAACACCCCAATAGACATAACACATATTTAGATAGCTAAAGGAGTAAACTCAAGAATACCTTAAATGACACCTATGATGCAAGAGTATAAGCCGATACTCATCCCCAAATATCTCCTTAATACTAAACATTAAAAGGTAGACATCGAAACAAAAAGCACTATGGTATAACCATATTCATAGCAACAAACTATATTCCCCATAGTTTAGCACAAGCTTAAAGAAAACACTATCAAACTTCATACTTAGATTCAAAGAAAACCCTTCAACACAATATGCTCAAAAATAGCGTAATAATAACATATATTTAATACCACACAAAACCAATCTCCTACTTCCTCAACTTAAAAACAAACATCAAGAGTGAAACAGTCATTCGTTTCAAATTCCTCCACTAATCATAACATCTATTAACTTTAATAAGCTTCTTAAACCATCCAAGAAGAAACTAGTTCATGACCGAGCTCATAGAGAATACAATCACAAAGACCTTACATTCATCAACTATCTAACAGTGGCATTTAAACATTCTAATATTTCATTTGCAGAAAATAATGGAAATAGAGGATAAGGTGAGAGAATGCCCCTACCTGGTATTTGTGTGGGGAGGTATCCAAAAACTGAAGTATGCCAATGCTAGCTCCTACCTGGTGAGCTTCACAGTCTAACCCTTATCTCAACCATGAAGATCTCTTTCCACTAACTGACCAAGTGTTGTGCAAAATAGCCCACAACAAAAATACAGAGATGACAGTATATGAAACACAAAACTTCCCAAATGACCACGAACAGAAGGGTAAAACTTGCCGTGAAAACCCCTTTCCATCCCAAGCATCTTATGATATAAAATATAACAGGAAAACAAGTCCATTACTAACTGTTTACCCAAATTGTCACAGAAATGCATGGTGAAAGATGGAGTCATTGTTTAACTGCAACTTCTTCACCAGAGCTAATGGCAGACATCAAAATGCAAAGATGAATTACATCAATGAGTTCATTCAATTTGAGCTTATCTCTTTCAACAAACACAATACATTCCCTGCCATATGTCCATCAATGTACAATCCCATAACCCGAAAATAGCTTAAACCCCACTAACTCCACTATGTGATGAATGTGCAATTAAACCCTACCATGTGATAAGTCATGTCTTTGAGCTAGGTCACAAATAGGAAGGCTTAGGGATAGATTACATATATCTACGTTAGATAACATTTGTCGATCTTAGGTTAAAAAAAAATTAGCTTAAGCATCATTGATAACAACACATTAACAATTCCAAACCACTAACACTAACCAAACTAACCTCCTTCTAACATGCAAAATAGGGTATGCTAACTTAGATAATTCTTTTAGTTTTAGCAAAAGAAATACCACATAATTTCTAAAACAATCAATCATTAATATATGTATATATATACATTTTTTTATTTTGAACTCAAAATTTGATTAAAATTAAGTAACAACAATCTCTATTTACTGTCTGCAACATCAAGATACATTTATCCATAATAATAAATCCAATTCTAATTATGTTTAACATATTATTTAGAATTCCAAAACAATGAACCAATTATAAGACAATTGACTAACCATTTTAGTTGTACTTGTTTCCACAATTATGCCAATACTTGAATCTCTAACTGAACTATCTAGTACCATTAATTCAAAACTTAGTCTATACCAATTCTTACATAAGAAAATCTCATTAAGCTACAAAATAGACATAATTTTCTAAGTGTCTGGCAGAACCAAAATACCTATTACAGAGATAAACATATTTATTCCAAACAACAAGGTTCAAATAAACGAAATCAGAGTTCAAACTCATCGAAGTCTAACAGAAATATTGTTCCAGATAAAATGATGCTAATCAAACCAGAAATCCAACCATAACATAACATTGAAAAGTAAAGCCTGAGACTGTCAGGGGCATGACAGATCCCCTGAAACGCATAACTCCAATGGGAAAGAAAATAGATACTCTTATGAATTGTTTTCAAGGTATTTTTTAGACCCTAAGTGAAAAGAAGGAAAAGGTTATGAAGGATGATCCAGAAAAGGCTAAACAATTGTTGAGCAAGCCTATATTTGCAAAAGGGTTACCCCTAGGGAGGTACATGGTGCAAAAGAAGATTGGTTACAATGTTGTGATACCAGAGCAAAGCTAGCAAAAGCAAATAGATAAAAGGGATATCCCATCAACCTTACAACAGGTTGGAAAAAAAAAGGAGATTGTAGAGGTCCCTGATTCTCCTCATCCTCAAACTTCTAAGGATGTAATTGATTCTCCACCCCCATCAAAGAAACAAAGAGTGGAAGAAAGACATGGTTATGTTGAAAAGGAGTACTCTCCATCATAGTCTCCTCTAAGAATTTTTGATGACCAAGAGATTGCAGAATAAGTATAGTAAGTAGATGCTCTAGGTCAAATCTTTATGACCTATGAAGAAGTAAATGAGGGAGTGCCAGAGCCACCAGAAGAACCCAAGTTGGATTTAATAGCAGGGGAATTGGCAGGTACAGAATTGGACCCTATAATCAAGCAAGCTTGTCAAGAGTTTTTGGTTGATGATACTTTTGTTAAAACTAGGGCCTTTATGCAATTTCTTTGGAAATTAAACATCAAACAATTTCATGAAATCTGTGAGAAGAGACATGAATAGAATCTGGAGAAGGATTTACAAGTCATAGAGGAAGAAGTGAAAATAGAGATGAATGCAAAATTTAAACAAATCACTCTAGAATAGGGAAGAGATATGGTAAAGGTATCAGGAGTGCTAATCCTCCTAAAATGGGATATAGCTGATGTAGTAGTGTTTGATGTAGTTAGAAAACAAACCACTCCTTTCCATAGAACTCCAAAGGAAGTAGAATGGGCTATTAAGGGGGTCACTTTCAGTGACAATCATCAAGCTTTGGTAATGTGGTCTTTAAGAAAGAATGAAAGTCACAAGGGAAAACAAATTGTCAAAGATGACCTTTCAGCGAGTCTAATTGTAAGGAGGGTTACTGATACTTCTTTGGTGGAAGCATCAGGTATGGTAATGGCCATAGCACAATTAACAGCAAAAGTGGCAGAAAAGGAAACTAAAGAGAAGGAAGAGCTCATTGCAAAATTGGAAACAGTTTTGAAGGTTTATGGTGAGATGAAACAGGGGATTCTTGAGAGAGATATTCTGATTGTAGACTTAAAAAAGAGATTGGGAGAGCATTTCCCAATACAATTATCAAAGAAAATGCAGATAGCTTCCTCCCCTACTGGGCCTTCCTCATCAAGCCCTATTGTTGAACTTCCTCCTTCCCCTTTTCCTCCTTCCATAGATGAGGAGGACATTGATCAGAAAGTAAAGGATAGGTTAGATAAGAATATAAAAGATGTTGTTTCACATTTTGCTACAAAGGTGAGGCCTAAAGAAATATACAAATCTGCAAAACAATTGGCAGACATCTTAGCATTTTTTTAGAAAGAGGTGGCTACTGTGGACAAGATTTTGGAAATATGGTCTGCAAGAAAGGATAGTCTGAGGTCATTTTTTGATCAAAATAAGGATAAATGTATTGTGAATATAGATCTAACAAACACTTATAGGTTTGTTAAGGATCTTTTTGACTTTGAGGTAAATAGGGGGAGTATAAGAAGAAGGTCAAAAATCTTAAGGGTAAGATATTTCTAGGATGATTTCCAAATCTTTCCTGATCATATTAAGGTAGATGGGGTATTCAAAGATAAAGATCAATGGATAGAGAAAATAGATAGACAAGTATTGTCTAAAGTGGATTCCATTTTATGTACAGATGATAATACCCCATTCATACAATTTGTTGAACTCCTTCAGGATGCTAGGATACACTTTTCCAATGTAAGAATAGAGGTTCACCAGTTGGTTTCTGAGTGGGAAAAATTATCACCAAAGAAAGATGAGGTCCTTGCCTTTCATTGGCCAAGTGAAGAAACCTACATGACTTGGGAATCAACATATGTTTCAAAACATTCAGAAGGAGAACCATCAAATGAAGAAGTGATAGGTGTTAGTGCTCCAAACCTTTGAAGGTCAAAATAAACAAGGAAAAAGATGTCAAGTAGTTATCATAGGCATGAACATGACACCTGGCCAAAGTTGAACTACCCTTGAAAGCTGTTACAATATTTTGGTGCTCATCCTAACAATCCATTTTGAGGATTTGTAACAAGAAAAGAAGGAAGACAAATAGAATGCACTTGGAACCTGATCCAAAGTTTGAGGGAGAGCATGTCCAAACAAAGGATGATGTAGGTTAGCCTATAATGGTGGTCATCATTCATGCAACAAATTTAGTAACTGCTCTGAAATATCCTTAGACAAAGGTGCCACCTGCAAAATTGTTGAGAAATAGATATTTGTAATCTGTTGTTGGAAACAAATTTTGTCAGTTTGTAATCTTGTTTTTAGTGCAAGATCTTTTAATAGCCATCTGAAGCTTGTTGCATCCTTCTGAGGATTCCAAGATGGCTGATTAGTATATATAGAAAGTTTTGCTCATTTGCAAAAGGTGGTTGAAAATACTCTATAAGAAAGGTTTTGAATACAAAAGCTTATTTTTCTAAAAGTGAGAGGATACTGTATCAATGCATTTTGACCATTAATACAAAATATTGGAGCTCTGTTACTACTATTTTGTTGTCTTTATGTATGGAATGTTTTAGTTTTTCTTGTGTTTAAACTGCAAGGCTTTTTTAAATACATTATTCACAAGGTGAATATAGGGGTTAAGCTTAAGTTTCTTTCAAGGAAAGAGTAAAATCTTAAGGGAGATTTCTATGAATTAAAATATCCATGTTTGAATTTGATGACAGTGGTAGGAATTAAAAGGATGGGGTGTTAGGCATGTCATTTGAGTTTTAGTATACTTGTTTTGATAGATATATGTGTAGGTAGGATTTGACTCTGACTCCCAATGGATAAGGCACTGGTTTACGATCCATTTACACTTATTTGCCACCAAAAATATAAACAATTAATTCATTTTACTTTATCTGTAGAACCTTAATTTGAACTACTCTATGACAAGTTCATAGATGTGTTTTATAATGCTTTGTAGAAGCACTAATTGAGGTTAGCCTTCCTTGAGTTCAACTCTAAAAAGAAGAAGGATGAATATCCTTAAACCATTGTTTCATGTTGCTGCTTTCATGATTTCTATCATAATATTGTGTATCAGGATCATTTGGGCCATACTTAGAGTTCTCTCATCTTGTTAAGTTGACTTTGGAAGCAAGGACAGAGCAATGAAGGAGCTAGTTCACAATTCAGAGCTCAATCAAATAGTGAATTGATATAGGTACACCCGCTTGAGTATTCATACTCAAAGTGAAGAAGGTTTTCTAACCTTAATACCTTAGTATTTGCATTTGGCTAAATTATGTCCATTGGGATTATATGAGTATTTGATAATCTATAGATTTGAGCACTAACAAACTATTCATCTAAAGGAATTTTGGAGTTGGTTCACACCAACTTATGTGGTCCTATGAGAACTGAAAGCTACTATGGTTTTAGATTAAAAAAAAAAATTTCGATGAATATACTAGACCAATGACTATTATGTTCTTGAAAGAAAAATTTGAGGCATTCAAATTATTCAAATGGTATAATGATAAATGTTAAAAAAGAAATCAGGACAATATTGAAATGCTTAAGGTCTGATAGAGGAGGTGAATTTATTTCTGATTAATTCACTAACTATTATAATGAGCATGGAAAAAAAATGTAGGTTTCTATAACGAGAATACCATAGCAGAATGGAAGTGTTGAAAGAAGGAACCGATCAATTGTTGATTGTGCTAGAACCTTGATGATTGAGAAAAATGTTACACAAATATACTGGAGAGAAGCAGTTAGCACTATAGTATATGTCCTGAACTAATTTTAACTCGAGAAAGACACAAACAAGACACCTTATGAGTTATGGTTTGGATACACACCGAGTGTAAGTTATTTAAAAATATTTGGTAGTAAGTGTTATATTCTGAAAGATGATAGAAATGGTAAATTTGACTCCAAAGGTGATGAAGCTTTATTCTTACTTTATTCTACTAAGAGTAAAGCTTATAAATGTTTGAATAAGGTTACTAATAAAATGATTGAAATTGCTAATGTTATAGTAGATGAGTTTTCTGAAAAGAATGATGAAGAAAGCATGAAAGAACCAAAAGACTATGGTAGGTTTACTTATGTTGAAGATCTAGAATACCTACCAAAGCCATAGGCTGAGTCTACCGAGCTATGGAAAAATGTTACCGACAGTCAGTAAATACAAACTAAGGATCAGGAAGAAGCTACCGAGGAGGGAAATGAACCTAAAATAAATGATGAATAGAGGAGAGAACAAGTGCTAGCAAAATTTATCAGAAGACACCATCCAGAGAATCAAATCATTGGAGATAAGCAAGGTGGCATGATGACCCAAAGTAAGTTAAGACAAAACAAATGCTTAGTTTGTGAGTTTGACCTGAAGAATGTTAGGGATGCACTTGATAATGAGGAATGTGTTAGAATAACTAAGAGGGGGGTGAATCATCTATCTAGTGTCCCAATACAAAATGTATAATCGAAAAACAATTACTTAAAACTTCTGATACTTGGTAACTTGAAATATTGTACTGTCTATGCTTTTACCAATTACTAGTCTAAAACATATAGTAGTTACCAATCAAATCAAAGATGCAGCATGCAAATATGGCATCAAACAAATATCACAATCAACACATAACACAAGAGGTTTAATGTGGAAACCCTATGAAGGGAAAAACCACCTGGGACCGACAACCCAAAAATTGTTCACTCTTCTGAAGTGAGGTTAGTGAACACCCAACCCTTTTAAAGGTTACAAACACACTGTTAGGTGTGACCTTGTTAGAGGATTTAACACTAACCATTATCATCCAACCAACATTCACTATGGGGTTGATAGGATAACAATGTTCATTCTATGAATGAAACATATAACACTTTCTTAGTCCACTTGGTTAAGCGATTTGACTGTGTACAATGGTTAAATATGTAACAATAGGTGATCTACCTTAATACAACTTCAATTATAGATGTACAGATCAATGTTAAGCTCATGCAAATCTTTTTGATTAATGTAACACTTTTGATTTAACACTATATCAACTTACTGTCCATTGATAATTACTCTTTGTCACTCAGTGATGTTGTGCAGTTTGGTTCTCACTAACCTGTATGATTAGAATGCATGAAAACTTGTTCACATGATAACTCTGTAGTATCTTCTTCTTCCAGCATCCTTCACTATAAAAATCTCTAGTCTCTTATATAGACATGTAAACCATTTCCTTCTTGTCCATGAGATTGTGCTGCTTAATATCATCCATTGATTTTTCCATTTTGACCTTCATTGGCTGATGTGTCAATAACATGTTTCAATCTATTCCATTAGATCTTCCTTGAATTTTGTTAGCCATCGATCTTCGTAACAAACATTATCTATTACCTCGAAGTTATACACTTTCTAGCTCATCAATCTTATAGGCTAAACTGATCATTTAATTGGAATTTTCTCTATTTGGTTAACAAAGAAATGTGTCAGTGGACACAAGCTTAGTTAACACTATGCTTGGTATACACTACACTTCATTAGTGTATATTGAAATGCTTCATTAACCGACAACATTGCTTTGTGTCTTTCAACTCTATTCTTCATCGTAGATGAATGCAACATAAACAAGTCAATATCATAAGGTCATAGACTCATCAAAAAGTTACTCAATGTATTCCTTATCCTCATTTGACATTTACATCTTCCTCATGTAGATATTTTTGTACTTAATCTCTTTCACCTTTCTTTAGATGTATTGGTATAGTAACTTACAAGATAAGTGTTGTCAAACTAGTTGACATCAATGACAACATAATACTGATTTAATCATCTTACATATATAATCAGCAACTCCTCGATGATCTTTAATCATAGATTCTTCAATTAGGTTCTAAATCAGTTGTAGTTCATCAAAATGGATAAATGTTATGAATGAAGAAATTGAACAAATTGAAAAGAATAAGACATGGACATTGGTACCTAGATTGAAAGATAAAAATGTTATTGGTACTAAGTGGATTTTCAGGAATAAGTTGAATGAGAATGAAGAGGTTACAAGGAATAAGGAAAGACTTTTTTGCAAGGGATATGCAAAAGAAAAAAATATAGATTATGGAGAAACCTTTGCACCTATTGCAAGACTTGAAGGAGTTCAGATACTACTTGCTTATACTTCACATAACGAATTCAAGGTATATCAAATAGATGTGAAATAAACTTTTCTGAATGGAATTCTTGAAGAGGAGGTCTACATAGAACAACCAGAAGGGTTTATTGATCCAAATCAGAAAGACATGGTATGTAGATAGAACAAAGCTTTATATGGACTAAAACAAGCACTGAGGGTATAGTATGAAAGATTACATGCTTATCTTATCAGTATTGGCTTTGTAAGAACTAGTAAAAATAGTAACATGTATATGAAAGGAGATTCTAATGATAACATTTTGATTGCTTCAATATTTTTTGATGATGTAATCTTTGGTGGAAAAGATTAGATCTGTAAATCTTTTGCTGATAAAATGAGAAAGGAATTTGAGATGTCAATGTTTGGAGAGATTAAATTCTTTCTAGGTTTGTAGATTATAGAATACAATAATGGGATTTTCATCACATGATCAAAATACATTAAAGAAGTATTGAAAACTTTGGCATGGAGGATGATAAACCAATAGGAACACCGATGGTCACTGGATGAAAATTTACAAAGGATGATGAATCTAGAGAGGTAAATAAAACATTGTACCAATCTATGACTGGAAAACTAATGTATGTTGTACATAGTAGGCCTGATATTGCACAAGCAGTTGTGATTGTGGCAATATTTTCTACCAATCCTAAAGATTCACACATGGTTGTAGTTAAGAGAATTATGATATACTTGAAGAAGACTAAAGAATATGGTTTATGGTATTCTAAGGCAAATTTGAACTAATAGTTTACACCGATGTAGATTGGGCTAGAAACATAGATGACTGGAAGAGCACAACCGGTGGAGCATTCTTTCTAGGAGATAGGCTTGTGACTTGGATAAGCAAGAAAGAAGCATATATCTCTTAGTCTATTGCTGAAGCAGAGTATGTTGCAGCTACTACAAATTGTTCTAATATTACTTCGATTCAACAAGTGTTGGAAGGAATAAATGACATAATCAATGAGCTGGTGATTATATATTGTGATAACACTAGTGCTATAAACATTTCAAAGAATCATGTGATACATTCTAAAAAAAACACGTATCTATTAAGTATCATGCTATTTGAGGGAATAAGTTCAAGAGAAGCGAGTGAAACTAGAATTGGTAACATCTAAGGAAAAACCTGTTGATATGTTTACTAAACCATTACCGAATGATACATTTGAATATTTGAGGACTAGACTTGGGGTTTGTCCCCTATCTATATCAATCACTAAGGTGATCAGAAGGTTGCATCAACCTATTCTTATCATAAGATCATTCATGTTGATGCACATAGCTCACACTTTGGATTTTGTCTAAGGTTGTGAAAGATTGAAGATGATTGAACATAAATCTATACACTGAAGGTACCTGACTGACTGACTAACGTGCACCAAACAATAGAGAGTTACTTGGCTATTTAGAGCTATTTTATGTTTTCTTTGGCATTTTTGTCAAAGGGAGAGGAATTGCATATGAAAAATTAGTATGGAGAGGAATTGCATTTGAAATCATAGAGTTGAGAGAGATCGGAGAAAGGGAGAGTTTGAATACTTATTTCTAAGAACAAGAATCTGAGAACTGAAATGATCAAATCCACATTGAAAGTCTGCATGAACAACATTATATGCTTGTTATGTTATGTAGTGATTAAAAATATTAAATATCAAGCTAGGGATAGCTTACCAAGCTACAACATTTACTTACATAGTTGTAAAATACATTTTTGGTATGTGTATGGAATATTTTCATATTTCTTGTGTTGCCATCAATACCAAAAGGAGAGATTGATGAACTACAACTGATTGAATCTTTGAGATGAATTGAACTGTGACTAGAGATCACCGAGTACTAAAATGATATGTAAGATGATTAAATTACTCAATATGTTGTCATTGATGTCAACCAGTCTTGACAATACTTATCATGATAGTTAAAAACATCTGAACATCTGCTGAAAAAAAAAGATGAAGAAAAGAGATATCCACATAAGGAAAAGATGAATATGACAATGAAGCAAAAGGTAAACATTGGGTAACTTATTTGATGAGGCTATGACTTTATATTGTTGACTCGATCATGTTGCATTAATCTATCTTAAAGAAGAGATTCAAAATTAGACAAGTCAATGTCGTCGGTAATTAAAGTTTTATATATACACCAACCCAGTGTAGTATACACCGAGTGACAATATTAATCGAGCTAGTCTAACTAGTTATCACCGATACATTTCTATATTAACCAAGTATGGATGAAAACATTAAATGATAAGGTTAGCCAACTGAATATGATGAGCTAAATATTGTTATGATTTAAAGGTTAAGGATGAAGTTTTTAATGAGCTCCACGGCTAACAAAATTCAAAGATGATCTAAAGGATGAGATTGAAACATGTTATGAATAGATCTACTGAGGAAGGTTTAAGAGGCAAAATGTTTGAAGAAGATTAAGTGGAAAAATCTAATGGTTGATAAGAAAACATTTTACCTATCTATTTAAGAGACATGAGTTTCATCATTGAAATTATGTTGGAAGGAGACTGCAGAGAATTCACATGAAGAATGTTTTCATACATGCCTGATCAAACTGGTTATTGAAGAACCAAGTTGTAGAGTTTTACCAAGCATTAGAGAACACTTTACTGAGTCAAAGTAAGGTGAGATATTGAAGGAAGTGAACTATTTAATAATCAGAGGATTCTTTCTAAGGGCTTAGCATAGATCTAAATATCTGTAATTGAGTTGTAATTGAATTAGATCATTACTGTATCAGTTTAACCATTGATTCATAAAATCTCTTAACCGAGTGGACTTGACAGTCTGATGTTCTACCCTATGAAATTTTATCGAATGTAAAGTGTTATCTTGTTGACCCCATAGTGAATGCTAGTCAAAAGTTAATGGTTAGTGTTAAATCCTCTAACAAGGTCACACTTAGTAGTGTGCATTGTAACCTTTAACATGGTTGGCTCTTCACTGAGCTCACTTTAGAAGAGTGAAATATTTTGGGTTACCAGTCCCAGGTGGTTTTTCCCTTAATAGGGTTTTCATGTTAAATCATTGTGTTATGTGTTACTTTTTATGATTGTTTTTCTATCATAATTTACATACTACATAATTGATTTAGTCGGTAATCACATTTGGATATTTACTAGTAATTGGTAAAGTACACAGACAGATTAAAATTACATGTTGTTGAGCT
The DNA here is from genome assembly GCA_027943335.1 of Chamaecyparis obtusa. Classification (NCBI taxonomy): domain Eukaryota; kingdom Viridiplantae; phylum Streptophyta; class Pinopsida; order Cupressales; family Cupressaceae; genus Chamaecyparis; species Chamaecyparis obtusa. The sequence continues at coordinate 27,044 of BSBK01014363.1, read as the reverse complement.
ACATATTTTGGTTAAATTATTTTGTGGAGTACATCTTTGTATTTGGGACTATAGGATAACTAATCTAAATGATTCACCCCCCCTCTTAGTTATTCTAATAGGACATCTACCAACAATATGGCCAACCTCTTTACAGTTAAAACAAGATAATAATAACTTTTGCTTATACCTTCCTTTTCCTTTCTATAGTCTCCCAGCCATAAGTGCTTCAAGCTCATCAAGCTTATCTTTAGTGTTACTGTCACTTTCATTCCTTATATTATGCTTATTGTTAGATTTACCAATATTAAGAGATGACATAAAAGAAGACTCAACACTCAGTACAACACTATTGTCAAAATTATTCAGCTCAAAAGTTGTTAACTTTCAAATCAGACTAAAAAAAGTAAGAGTACTATTAGGTGTAGATCTCATTTCATGAATACTAGATATTGTGATTGCGTAGATAGGAAAAAATATTCACAATATCTTACTTACCATGGTATCTTCATCAATAGTACCTCCTACTCCTTGGATAGAATTGACTACTTCTTTAATTCAGTTTGAGTATTATGTGATGGTCTCTCCTTCTTTCATCTTCATGTCATCAAATCTGCCTCTCAAGCTTTTAGCTCTAGCTCTCATCACATTCACATCACCACCATAAACTAGAGAAAGTTTATCCCACATTTTCTTCATTTTAATTCAATCCTTGACATCCTCAAATTTAGCATCAAATAGAGCAACAACAATCTCGATCATAGTAATATTATGTTCATGTCGGCCTCTCAACTAATCAAGAGTGAATGGTACAACATTTAGTTGTAAGTAGCCATTGTCTAGTAAATGTATACCATAATCTCCAATTCCAAATGTGAGAAGTCTCATTCGGCTTTTCCATGTGGTAAAATTATCTTTCTTCATCTTTGACACTTCCCTCTTATACATCTTGTGATCTTTTTGCTTAAGTCCTTAAAACTTTCTTCCAAGCAACTGATACTTCTCTAATAATTTTTTTTGAATAACTAAGAGGGGGGTGAATTAGTTAGATCATTTATCCTATAGTCCCAAATACACAGATGCACCTTACAAAACAATTCCAACAAATTATGTAGCTTGGTAATATAAAATATCAATCTGTCTATTCACTTTATTGATTACCAGTAATTATCTAAACTGTGATTACTGACTAAATCAACTATGCAGTACGTAAAGTATGATAGAAAAAAAATCATAACAAATAACACATAATACAATGATTTAATGTGGAAACCCTACTAAGGGAAAAACCACCTAAGACCGGTAAACCAAAATAATTCACTCTTCTAAAGTGAGCTCGGTAAAGAGCCAACCCTGTTAAAGGTTACAATGCACATTATTAGGTGTGACCTGACTAGAGGATTATCACTAAGAGTTAACTTTTGACCAGCATTCACTATGGGGTGAACAAGATAACACTTTACATTCAATGAATGTCATAGGGTAGTATAATAAGACTGTTAGGTCCACTCAGTTAAGAGATTTTCTGACTTGATAGTTAAACTGATACAATACTGATCTGATTCAAATACAAATTAATTGCAAATATTCAGATCTATGCTAAGCTCATAAAATCCTTTGATCATTAATTAATTCACTTCCTCAATATTTATAAACTTACTTTCACTCGATAAATAGTTCTTTGACACTCGGTAATGTTTGCAGCTCGGTTCTTTCAATAACTAGTTTGATCAAGTATGCATGAACACAATCTCCATGCGAAATATTTGCAATCTCATTTTTTCTAGTATGTTTCAATAATGAAACTCATATCTCTTTAAAAGATAAGTAAACCATTTTCATATCAGCCCTAAAATTTTGCCTCTTAATCTCATTCCTCCATTTTTCTACTTAAACCTTCCTTGGTATATGTGTCCATAACACATTTCAATCTCATCCTTTAGCTCATCTTTGAATTTTGTTAGCTATGGATTTCATAACTAACTTCATCCTTAACCTCAAAATCGTAACAATTTCTAGCTCATCAAATTCATTTGGTCATTCTTAGCATTTAATGCTTTCATCCATACTCAATTAATATAGAAATACGTCAATGATAACATGGTTGGTTTTACTATTACTTGGTATACACTATACTAGCTTGGTGTATACAAATTTATTTATTTACCGACCACATTGACTTGTTTAATTTCAAATTTCTTATAATAGATTAATGTAACATGCTCAAGTAAAAAATATAAAGCCATAGACTCATCAATAAGATACCCAATGTTTACCTTATCCTTCTTTGTCATATCCATCTTTTCCTCATGTAGATATCTCAGTTCTTCATCTCTTTATCCTTCAACAGATGTTTGGATGTTTTTAATTATCATGATAAGTACTATGAAAAGTAGTTAACATCAATGACAAACATATTGACTGATTTAATCATGTTACATATCATTCGAGTAGCTCAGTGATCTCTAATCAATATTTCTTTAATTCATCAAATATTCAATAAATTGTAGTTCATGAACTATATGTGGGATTGCTTGGGTAATATGAATAGTTGATGTGCTCTCAAACTATGGATAATCTTGCACTTGTAATAGTATCAGATTGATGCTCAACATACATTTATCCTTGGTTGCCTCAGCTTGAATATGCTACTAAATTTCTTCCTCGGTCAATATGTTTATTTTCACTGGAGAGTCCTCAATGATATCTACAATAGTTATCTCATCCTTTCTCTCTTCATCCTTTTGATCTACTTCCTTTTGAAATCATTGTTCACTGAAATCCTCCTTATTATCCACTTCTACTTTATTGGATGTGCCTGCACTCTATTGTGCACTCTTGTCAACTAAAAGAATAAAAAGTATCTTCCATAACCTTATACTTTGTTGTACAATATCTTCAACCTTGTGTTGAAGAATGGAGTCTTCCCGGAGCTTGGGGATAAATCTATTCCTATAATGCTCCATATACTACTGAATGTATGTAAGGGATAAGTCAAGGATGACTTGAGTAAGAGTTCTCTCCTTGATTTTCTTCTCGGTCATTAAGGAATATTGCCACTTCAGAGCTATCCTCTAGTATAATTCATTAGGAATCAATTTTCCCAATTGAAGTGGTGTCATCTTGAATATACAGAGCATCTCACAGATAGCTTGTTCTACTCTCTCCTTGTCCCTAATGCTTAGTTTCTCAAATATTATCCCATTCCCTCCATTTTTCTCCTTAAACCTTCCTTGGTATATGTGTCCATAACAAATTTCAATCTCATCCTTTAGCTCATCTTTGAATTTTTTTACCTATGGATCTCATAACTAACTTCATCCTTAACCTCAAAATCATAACAATTTCTAGCTCATCAAATTCATTTGGTCATTCTTAGCATTTAATGTTTTCATCCATACTCAATTAATATAGAAATACATCAATGATAACGTTGTTGGTTTTACTATTACTTGGTATACACTATACTAGCTTGGTGTATACAAATTTATTTATTTACCGACCACATTGACTTGTTTAATTTCAAATTTCTTATAATAGATTAATGTAACATGCTCAAGTAAAAAATATAAAGCCATAGAATCATAAATAAGATACCCAATGTTTACCTTATCCTTCTTTGTCATATCCATCTTTTCCTCATGTAGATATCTCAGTTCTTCATCTCTTTATCCTTCAATAGATGTTTGGATGTTTTTAATTATCATGATAAGTACTATGAAAAGTAGTTGACATCAATGACAACATATTGACAGATTTAATCATGTTACATATCATTTGAGTAGCTCAGTGATCTCTAATCACTATTTCTTTAATTCATCAAATATTCAATAAATTATAGTTCATGAACTATATGTGGCATTGCTTGGGTAATATGAATAGTTGATGTGCTCTCAAACTATGGATAATCTTGCACTTGTAATAGTATCAGATTGATGCTCAACATACATTTATCCTTGGCTGCCTCAGCTTGAATATGCTACTAAATTTCTTCCTTGGTCAATATGTTTATTTTCACTAGAGAGTCATCAATGATATCTACAATAGTTATCTCATCCTTTCTCTCTTCATCCTTTTGATCTACTTCCTTTTGAAATCATTGTTCACTGAAATCCTCCTTATTATCCACTTCTACTTTATTGGATGTGCCTGCACTCTATTATGCACTCTTGTCAACTAAAAGAATAAAAAGTATCTTCCATAACCTTATACTTTGTTGTACAATATCTTCAACCTTGTGTTGAAGGATGGAGTCTTCCCGGAGCTTGGGGATAAATTTATTCCTATAATGCTCCATTTAATGTTGAATGTATGTAAGGTATAAGTCAAGGATGACTTGAGTAAGAGTGCTCTCCTTGATTTTCTTCTCGGTCATTAAGGAATATTGCCATTTTAGAGCTATCCTCTAGTATAATTCATTAGGAATCAATTTTCCCAATTGAAGTGGTGTCATCTTGAATATACAGAGCATCTCATGCATAGCTTGTTCTACTCTCTCCTTGTCCCTAATGCTTATTTTCTCAAATATTATTTTCTTAAAGCTTTCTAGGCCAGCAGTGCTCTTGATGTTGTTGCATATTTCATCCACAATCAGTGATCTCTTCTGTAATGGAAGCTTCTTCTTTACTTCCTCATCACTATCAGTTTCCTCATCATCCTTTTCCAAGATAACCTTCCTTCTTGGTTTCTTCCTTATCTGGCTTGACACTACCTTAACTTGAATTATTTTTCTTTTCCTAGATGTAGGTGTCTTGTTTTATGGCTTGACATTTATAACAATAGAAGCTACTCTAGTTCTTGACCTAAGTACTGGTGAGAAAATGGTCTTGGATTTTTGTAATTTTTTCTTCATAGGCTCGACAACTGATGCCTTCTTACCTTTCTTCACTACCACATTCTCCTCCTCTTCACTTTCTTTTGACTCACTAGATTTATCCTCTCCTAATCCCTGAGTCAATGCAAGAGGTGCATCTACCTCTTATTGTCCTAATATTTTCTCTATGTTTTTCACCATCTTCTTTCTTTTCCTCTTCATGGTAGCATATTTTAATCCCATGGTTATCTTAACCTTAGCTTCCTCACATGTTCCAAAATGTGTGGCCTTCTTATCAACTTCCTTAGCTAATAAGGTTGTGATTGTCATTGTTATTTCATCAATTTTTACCTCATCATGTAATGGCATTAACCATGATACCCCTAGGTATGACTTCTTGTGCATATGTGAAATTTGTATCTACTAGAAAACATATATCTTTGTAGTACTTATCCACTAAGGATACAGGGATCCTGCTTCTTTTCCTCATTTTCTTCTTAAACTCAACAAAATAACTATCCATTACACCCTCAATTTTTTTACCTATCTAACCAATAAACTCACTAATCTATACTATGATAGGTCTATTCTTGTCCTATTCTACACCTCCAATAGTAGGAAAAAAATTTTGTGTACAGAAAAATAGATAGACAAGTAAAGAACTAAACTTACACATATAATTCTTTGCTTTCCAAATGGATGTAAGGTTCTTGGCAAGCTATGTCCACTAGTACATTTTGCACCTTTTTTCGATGGAGTATTGATCGAAGTTTCTACCCAAATGGGTAAAAAATTTGACCAATTGATTCAACATTATTTTTGTCATTGAAATATCAACATATCTCTTTAATCGTAGTATGTTTGATGCCAATCTTGGTAAAAAAAAAGGCCAATCTTGGTCAAAAATAACATTAGAAAGTGTTGATATATATGTTGATCATTCAGCCATAGTTAGTCACAATTTAGATTAATATTGGTCAAAAAAAATTTCCGCTTCAACAAGGATACCAATCTCACGGTAGTCATATTTCAACCAAAGTTCGTCACAGTTTAGATCAATATTCATTGAAATATTTGGCAACTCTGACTAGGATGCCAAACTCATGATGGTCATATTTGGACCAAATTTTGTTGCACTTTAGACCAATATTGGTCAAAATATTTGGCAGCTCTGACCAGGATGTCAAACCCATGATACCACATTTTGACACATAATGTTTGATTTTTAGACCAAACTAGGTCAGACTTTCGACAACAGTGAGTCAAAATGTTGACCATGGTGAATTGAAATTTCAATGAAATATGGAATGTTTAAAAAAATTTGAAGATAAATATCCAAAATAATCACCAACGACATCCAGATCGGTGACTAGTGTAGATATTTATCTTCAGGTGTCCACACTCATTCTGCTGCGTATTGCCATCAGGTCCCTGCTCATTATTTTTTCCAAACTGCTTTGGGCTCTAGCAATCTATCTACTTTGCTCTACATGAAACTGTGGGTTTTTTCATTTTGTTTGAACTATTTGAACTATTTTGTTTTAATCCATTTTGACTGGTGATGCATAATTGGTTTACATGTTTGTAGGATGGAAGCAGTGTTGGGGAAGCTGGTGGTGCCGCAGATAGAGTCCTTAACAAGTTGTTGACAGAGATGGATGCTATGACAACCAAGAAAACAATTTTCATTATTGGTTCTACAAACATACCCGATATCATCGATCTTGCATTGCTAAGGCTTGTCTGACTTCACTAGTTGATTTATATTTCCTTACCTGACAAGTCCTCACATTATCAAATTTTTAGTTCTTGCTTGAGAAAAATCACCCATCTCAAAGGATGTGGACGTAATGGTACTGGCCCATTATACCCAAGGATTCATTGGAGCTGATATTATAAATATTTGTCTATGGGCTTGCAAGTATGCTATTAGATAAAATATTGAGAAGGTGAGTTTTAATTATGGCAGCTTTTGCCAACTAGATTTGGTTATGAATTTCATAATGGTTTTTTTTAAACTAGTTTTTTATAATTTTACATTTTTTCATTCAATTTTCCTCAACTTGTATCTTATTATTTCAATTTGTAATGTTCTCTTTCCTCTGCACTTTTAGAGGATATTGAACGTGAAAGAAAAATAAGTGAGAACCCTGAGGCAATGGACGAGGATGATAGTGAAGAGGTAGCTGAAATAAAGGCTATTCATTTTGCGGAGTCAATGAAATATGCCTGAAGAAATGTTAGTAATGTTGATATTTGGAAGTATCAAGCATTTGCACAAACACTATAGCAATCTTGAGGCTTTGGTTTTGAATTTCAATTTCCAGATAGAGCTGATGGTCCTTCTACTAGTGCTTCAAATGTATTTTCTACAGTAGATAATAAAGATGATGATGACTTATACAATTAGGAAACTTAGTACACAATTGTCATCTTAATGAAGTGACAAATGAGTCTATTCTAGCAGGGACCTTCTACTGACAAATAGCCACTAATATTCAATTTGGCTCCAACTTTTTCTTCTTTGAGTTTTATCTATTCATAAGTTTGAAACTTTATTTAGTTTATCTGCTCTTTAGCTAGGGACTTACTAACTTGTAAGTCTTTAGAGAAATATTAACTGTGGCGAGGAAATTTAGCTATGGAAACTTTTTCTCAAGTGGCAGATAATGATACAAAAACCTTTCTTTTTAAAAAACAATCCTACTGGAAAATATTCTATACTAAATCAATTCTACAACAAACAAAGTCTAGTTCAACTGATAGGTATGGTGTTTATCCATTTTATAGAGATCTGCCAAGATGATTTCTCCCGCCAAGATTATGTGCATCCATTTTATGGAGATCTACTAAATGTTTTATATGATAAAGATCACTACAAGTTGGCCCTTGGCCAGATCAATATTTCTCACAATCTCATTGCCAAAGTGGCCAAAGACTATTTTAGGCTAATAAAATATGGGGATTCTCTTTACCGCTGCAAATCGGATGGATTTGTACCATTGTTAAGAGAATTGGACCGAGTTTGGCTTACCTCAAACATGTGAGGTAGGATATGGTTATGTTCTTTTTCCTCTCTATTTGGTTTTCACTACCTCTCGTTCCTTGGGATATCTTGCAAGGGTTCTATAAATTGATGGTTTATATTTTGGTGGGTGTCTTGTATGGGCCTATGAACTTTTTTATCTTGTCTTTTCTTTTCTATCCTACAACTAGATTTTGATATGTGGATTTCTTATAAGGAACTTTGATACTGCCATTTCAATAGTTCTTCATATGATAGTTTTCTATGTAGTCCCCAATCCAAGCTTTATTTGTAGATTTTTTATCTCAATATTAAAAGAATTAGTTTAGTTAAATAAAGCTTTATGTCCCAAACACAATGACAAATAGGATGTGAATTTAATCTTTCTGACAACTAAAGAGTCAAAAAATATAACAGATGGTTCAATATAACCTACAACTTTGTCCATGTAAGAGTTGAACTATAAAATTTATGGTATGAAGTCCTCCAACTTGAAGCTAAGAATATGATACTGAATAATTATGACTTATTTTAAAAATTCAGGAAAACTTAACCATTTCTGTAGCGATTACTTGAAAAAAAAAGTATACCTAATAGATGACTCAATATTTGTGTGTTCAATTGCCTAGACTAGAAATCAATTCTATGTTGAGGGTAAAAGCACAATAAGCTGTCACCCTTTTACAAAGGAAGAGGCTAACAACACCAAAACTAAAAAACTTCAAGGGCATAAAAGTCACATTTCTATTTAGAATTTGAAGATGATGTAAACTGATAAAATGTGTGAAATAGGATGAATTTTATACCTATAGTTTTTAAAAATTATTTTGGACATAAATTAATATATTTTTTTAATTTTTAAGGTCTATTTTTCATGTCCTGAAAAATACAACAAATCAGGGGGTTTACCTCCCATCAAATAATTATAAGTAAAACATTATTTTTTCCTCCAATTTCAAAATATGTTTTAGACGACATGTATACCTAGTGCAGGAAAAAGGAAAGAAGTGTTTTCAATCTATAATTTGCTCGTTATAAGTATTCAAAGTACAACTTACATGAAATCAACAGTTTTTGTCTCCCACCACTTTTCACCTATCAAAATTATTCCAAAATCCAAATAAATTATATATTCTTGAAGAAGATTCTCTTCTCTAGTGCCGCATATAAATTTTTTTAAAAAAATTGATTTAGTATTTTTTTTAATTATCGAATCGGCAACTTCTCAAATCTTTATATACCTACATGTAGTTTTTTACAAATTTGTTTAACATTTTCTAATTGAAATTATATAAAATTTATATGTCCAAAATTGTAGTTTCGAGATGTACAAAAGGGTAGTTTTAGTTTTTTGAAATTTTTAATTTGCAGAACAGAAAAAAACACAAGTGCAAATTTTGCATTTTTTGTGTTTTTGAAGTTTTAGCTGCCAAGTTGGCATGCCACTTAGGATGACTCAGCCGAGTCAGACTTGGCTGAGTGGGACTCAACCGAATCTCCTAAGAGGTCGGCCCCTCGTGATCGATCGTGTGGGCGACTGCCCTTTCAATCCGAAGGGTATATATGTGTGTGATGTTTTTTTTTAAAATATATCAATTGTGAATTTATATTCTTATTTTAGGATATAAGGATATTTTGAAGCAGGGAGTCATTTTTTTGGTGAAGTTATAAAGATATTTTAGTTTCGACGAAGTTTGAAGAGAAGTTTTTTAGTGACGAAATAGTAA
>BSBK01014363.1:0-12500 GCA_027943335.1 Chamaecyparis obtusa | reverse complement strand
ATAACTAAGTTTTAGCATTTCTCTGTATGTTTTCCGAAATAACAACAGAAAATGATTTAATAAGACATCTAAGGGGATCTGTGGAAAGAAAATTTATAGAAACTGATTCACCCCCCCCCCCCTCTCAGTTACTACATCTATATTTCGAACAAATTGGTATCAGAGATTTTGGTGCTTGCAGAAAGGGTTTCAAGGAGCCTAAGCTAAAGATCAAGATGTCTTACAGGAGAGAAATTCCAAGGCTTATTAGAGATAACTTTTCAGCATGGCAAGGTCTCATGAGACTTCATTTGGCTTCCATTGATGACTCAGGATGCAAATATATTGATCAAGAATATACAGTTCCTACTGGCACATTAACTGTTGAAGACATTGCAGAGAAAAAGAACCATAACACCATGATGATAGACATTGCATCAGCTCTTAGCTATAAAGAATTTGATGAGATCAAAAATTGCACAACTACTTATGAAATGTGGAACAAGCTGAAGAAAATTTATGGTGGTGATGACAATGTGAAGAGAGCCAAAGCAGAAAGCCTAAGAGGACAGTTTGATCAGATGAAGATGAAAGAAGATGAAAACATTGCAAAATATGCTGAAAGAATCAAGGTGAGTGTTAGTGCAATCAGAGCTTCTGGAGGAAAAATTGATGATGAAACTGTTATAAGTAAGGTTCTTAGAACATTGCTTCCTATCTATGCAATAAGAGTATCTACTATTCAAGAAAGAAGATGTGAAGAAAATCACAATATAACTTTGGATGCCTTAGTTGGAAGATTGACAGCTTTTGAATTGGATAACTATGACAACTATGTTCCAACTTCTAAAAATATTGAATCAGCATTTGAGGCCAAAATTTCACTTAAGAACGGCAAGAAAATCCAGTCAGGAAAGTGAAGAAGAATTAGAGGAAAGTTCAGATAGTGATCTTGAAGTTATTGAAGCATTACTTGCAAAGAAATATACTAGAGACAGAGGTAAATACAAAGGTAAAAACTCCTTTAATTTGTTTCTCATGTGAAGAAATTGGTTCATATTGTAGCTAGGTTCCCAAACAAGCAAAGCAAGGATGAGAAGAAAGGTCAGAAGTACAATGGCAAGAAGAATTTCAAGTCATTCAAGGATAAAGGAAAGAAAACATATTTTTTGGCTAAGGATTCTGATGATAGTGAAGAAGAAATTGTCTTCATTGCTGTAAAGATGAATTTGATGATGATGAAGATGAGATGGCACTTATCTCCCATATAAGCAAAAATGATACATGGATTATAGACAGTGGATGCTCACATCATATGACTGGTGATAGAACAAATTTTGAACACCTTGAAGACTATGATGGTGGTAATGTAAGGTTTGGAAACAATGAACCTTGTTGTATAAAAGGAAGAGGACAAATTTCATTAACCAAAGAACTTGTATGTGATAATGCATATTGTGTTGAAGGACTAAAGCATAATCTTCTAAGTGTAGCACAGCTAATCAACATTGGATTCAAGGTTGAATTCATGGATGGCAAACCAGGACTACTGGATGACAAAGGAAAAACTAATTGGTTCAGGCAAACAAACCAAACGTAACCTATTTTATCTTGATCTTGGTGAATGCTCATGTTTTATTGCTCAAATTGAAGAAAGTTGGGTTATGGCACAAAAGGTTATATCATGTAAATTTTGATAATATGATGAAAATAAGAAAATTTAAGAAAGTAAGAGGTATTTCTACTTTGAAGAAACCTGATGTTGGTCTATGCGAGAATTATCAGATTGGTAAAATTGGAAAGACTAGCTTTAAAAGTAAAAACTATTAGTCTAGAGATATTTTTGGATATTGTGCATACTGATTTATGTGGACCTATTGGAGTTGAAAGCTATACTGGAGAAAATTATTTATTCTCTTTGTTGATGATTACTCTAGAATGATAACTATTATGTATTTAAGAGAAAAATCAGAGGCATTTGAGAAATTCAAATGGTATCTGGCAAGAGTAGAAAAGGAAACAGGAAAAAAATGTTCTTGAGATCAAATAGAGGTGGTGAATTCATCTCCAATGAATTCAATAATTTCTGCATTGAAAGAGGAATCAAAAGATAGGTATCAGCCCCAAGAACTCTTGAGCAGAATGGAATAACTGAAAGAAGGAATAGATCTATCATGGATTGTGCAAGGACTCTAATGATTGAAAAGAACACTGCTATGAAATACTAGAAGGAAGCTATTAGCACTGCAGTTTATACCTTGAACTGAGTACAGTTGAGGAAAGACACATTCAAAAATCCTTATGAGTTATGGTATGGCTATAAACCCAATGTAAGTTACCTGAAAGTATTTGGTAGTAAATGTTACATCTTAAAAGAATCTGGAAAAGGAAAATTTGATGTAAAAAGTGATGAAGAAATATTTTTGGGATATTCTTGCAAAAGATAAAGCATATAGGATGTCCTGAATTTGTCTACTCACAAAATCATAGAAAGTGCACATGTGAAAGTTGATGAGTTTGTAGAAAAGACTGAAGAAGAAAGCAAAAAGGAACCAGAGGATTACAAAAGATTTGTTTACATTGAACCTGATACATTGCCAGACACATTTGTCAATAAAGAAACTGCATCTACCAAGCCCAGTACAGTAACCGAGTCACAAGAAATTGAGTCTCAGCCTGAAGCTATCGAGTGAATATCTACCGAGCCTGAGCAAACTGAACCTGGAGATGAAATTCAAGAAGATGACAATGTAACTCATTCAAGAAGCAAGGAACTTGGATTGGCCAAGTATGTCAGGAAGCATCATACACCAGATCAGATTATTGGAAACAAATCAGATGGTACTATGACAAGAAGTAAACTGAAAGGTACATGTTTACTTGCTGACTTTGAACCTAAAAATGTTAAAAATGCATTGGAAAATGAAAGTTGGATTGAGGCTATGAATGAAGAAATAGGAAAAATAGAGAAAAACAAGACATGGACTCTTGTACCTATGATGCAGGAGCATCCTGGGTGTAAGAGCAATCTTGCATCACCCAAAAATATTTTTTGTTTTTGTATTCAATAAGGGCTATCTCATGCAGAGTTGCTATTTATGGAAACTTGCTATTTTTAGTAAGTTGGTCTTACGATCTCGGAATGTTCTGATTTTACATGTGGAGGTTCATCTCAGTCATATCAACCTGCCAGCAAAGTTTCATGGCTAGATCAGGTCTAGTTTTGAAGATATTGAAGATTTTTGGTATTGGCAGTAGGGTACAGAAACTTTGAACTCAGTTTTGAAGGCTTAGAGGCCTTGAATGAGGTCAAAAATTGGGTGATGAGTGCTTTGCGCTAGTCAAGCTTGTAGAGCACTTCGTGGCATTTCTGAAATGGGGTTATAATAGTCAATCGGGTCAATTGGTGATGACTTATGGTCTCCAAAAGTCGGGTCACTTGAAATGGCAGAAAATAATTTTCCTTCAAAATTTCTGTTAGGGTTTCAAAAGTTATTTTGAGATGACTTTGATGTAATAAATTGAAAAATAAATAATTCTAAGTTTGGTCGGCCCTTAGGGCTAAATTTTTGGAACCTTCTCGGGTGGTGGAAATTGCCTATATAAAGAAGGCCCGTAGTGTTGTCTAGGGCAGTTCTGGGTAGTAGATTTGGGTATTGATTCGAGGCTTTGTCCTTACAGAATATTGTAAGGGAATGCCATGTGGCTTTGCATATTGTAATTGTGAAAGTTTGTAATTCCACAATTTGTGGAGATAATAAGAAGCCAATTTTCTGTTCTTGCATAATTATTGTTGTTGTTTCCTCTATTTCTGTTATGTGTTTGTGGTATTAAGGGGAGCACCCTTCATCAAGTGGTATCAGAGTAGGTTTTCTTGAGTGTGTAAATAGATCGCCCGACTGTGAGGTAGTTTGCACCAGGACCATGGTTAGAGTTTCAGCATGCATCGTGAAAATGCCTCCACGAAGAGAACGTGGGCGGAAGAGCTGGTGCTATGACACCTGAGGTTAGAGAGCTGCAGAGACAAGTGCGAGCATTACAAGAAGAGATTCGTAGAGGAATGAATCTTAATGTCAGAGATGAAAGCGAGGATGAAGTCGAAGAAGAATATCAAGAAGGAGAAGCTGAAATTGTGAACCGGGAGGAAGAAAGACTTTTTCGGGCGATTTCCAAGATTGGGAAAAGACCTAAGATTGAGGTTCTTACATTTTTTGGAAATCTGAACCCCAGAGGAATTGATTGACTGGATCAATGAATGTGAGGAATATTTTGAGTATGAAGATGTTGAGGATCCTGATAGGGTCAAGTTTGTGAAGGCCAGATTGAAAGGTCATGCGAAGATCTTGGGTGGCAAGAAATTCAATTGGAGTGAAAGAGAAGAGGGAAAAGATAAAATCACAACATGGGATCGGATGGTGGATAAATTGAAGGGACAGTTCATTCCTATTGATTATGAGCTTGACCTACTAAAAGAAAATGCAAAGTTTGAAGCAAGCAGGAAAATCTGTTCAGGAGTATACAGAGGAGTTCTATCGACTCCTCATCAGAACAGGCCATGCAAGAAGCTGATAAGGAGAAAGTTGTCCGATACCTTAATGGGTTAAGGCCAAGCATTCAGGAGGAGTTGAATCTGGTTCAAATGAACAATATTAAGGAGGCATACCAGTTTGCCCTAAAAGTAGAGGAAAAGCTAAATAAGAAGTTTGAGAGCAGACAAAATGGAAGAGGTCGTGGTGGAAGATCTGGCAGATGGTCATATGGTGGCTGAAATGAAGATCTGAAAAAGAAGGATGAGGCCCAGTAGCAGTCAGAATCAAAGAGGAAATAATTCCAATCATTTCTAGGATTAGAGTAATAGAGATCAGAGAGGAAGAGGAAGAGGACAAGGATCTGGAAGAGGAGGCTTCTGTGGAACATGTTTTCATCGTGGACAAGAAGGTCATAGGGCATTTGAATGTCCTCAATGCCAAGGTAGAATAGACAGGAGAAATAAAGGCTAGGCCAGAGTTGCACATGTAGATGAAGATGCTAGATCATCAAATTTTGAAGATGCTGAAAGAGGAGAAACGCTAATTAACAGAAGAGTTTTGCTGAGTGGTGAGAATGAACCTGAACAAAGGAGGAGCCTGTTTCGCACTAGATGCAAGTGTGAGGGTAAATGTTGTTGATGGTATTATCGATAGTGGAAGCACTGATAATTTGGTGTGTCAGAAGAGATGGTGAAAAAGTTGAAGCTCAAGAGACAAAAACACCCACATCCATATCGGATTGCATGGGTGCAAGATGACCACAAGGTCATGGTCAGTGAGCAGTGTCCGATAAAGTTCAAGATCGGTGGGTACCAAGATGAAGGTACTATGTGATATCATCTCTATGGATGCATGTCCATATGTAGTTGGGTAGACCATGGAAGTTTGACAAATGTGCTATACATGATGGTCATGTGAATACCTATTCCCTGACAAAGGATCGAGTGCGACATAAGCTAAAGCCATTGAAGGAGACCGAAGAAAAGGTATGTGATAATGCAAGAATCAACATTTGTTGATGAAAGAAAATTCCTAGATGGTATAAAGGCATGATCATGTGTGTTTTTCTTTAATTCCAAAAGTTGGTAAAGAGGAAGTAGAGGATGTACCTGTAGAGGTTACACATTTGTTGAATGAGTTTCAGGATATTGTATCTAATAATGTACCTAATGGATTACCACCGGTAAGGAAGATTAGTCATCAGATGGATTTGATTCTAGGAGCTAGTTTGTCAAACAAGGCAGCACACAGAATGACACCAGTAGAAAGTGAAGAGTTGAACAAATAAGTACATGAGTTATTGCAGAAGGGGTTGATTCAAGAGAGTCTGAGTCCCTATGCTGTACCAATGGTATTAGCACCAAAGAAGAATGAAGAGTGGAGGATGTGTACAGAATTTTAGAGCAATAAACAAGATCACAATAAAGTATAGGTTTCCATTGCCACGAATGGATGATATTATGGATTGTTTGAGTGGAGCTGTGTATTTCTCAAAGATAGATCTGAAGAGTGGATATCACCAGATTCAGATCAGAGAAGGAGATGAATGGAAGGACTACCTTCAAGACAAAGGAAGGACTGTATGAGTGGTTAGTCATGCCCTTCTGGGCTAACCAATGCAGCCGAGCATTTTTATGCAGCTCATGAACAAGATTCTGAAAGAATTTCTGGGTAAGTTTGTCATTGTTTACCCTAGATGATATTTTGATTTTTAGCAAGACATTGGAGGAACATATGATGCATATTTGTATGGTGTTTGAGAAAGTTGAGAGATGAAAAAATTGTTGATTAATTTGAAGAAGTGCAGTTTTTTGAAGAAAGAGTTAGTGTATTTGAGATTTGTAGTTTCAGCAGAAGGTCTAAAAATGGACTCAGAGAAGGTACAGGCTATCCTTGAATGGCCCCTACTCCAAGGATTGCTACTGAGGTAAGATCTTTTCATGGTTTGGCTAGCTTTTACAGAAACTTTGTCAAAAATTTTAGCAGTATTTGTGGACCCTTGACTGAAACAATGAGAAGGGATAGAAAAAAGTTTAAGTGGACTAATGGGGCAGAAAAGAGTTTTCAATTGTTAAAATGAAAAGTTATAGAACAACCAATTTTAACACTTCCAAATTTTAATAAGGTGTTTCAAGTAGATTGTGATGCTAGTGGTACTGCAATAGGAGCTGTTATGAGCCAAGAAGGTAAACCTGTTGCTTAATTCAGTGAGAAGTTAAATGATGCCAACGAGAAAATATTCTATTTATGATCAGGAATTTTATGTTATAGTTCAGGCATTAAAAAAGTGGAGGCACTATCTACTTCCTAAGGATTTTGTTTTGTACACTGATCATCAAGCTTTGCAATATTTGAACAGTCAAGGAAAGTTGAATCAAAGACATTTGAAATGGGTTGAGTTTTTGTAGAGTTATACATTTGTTTTGAAACACAGAAGTTGAAAGTCTAACAGGGTTGTAGATGCTCTTAGTAGGAGGCAACTATTTGCTGACAGAGATGCAGATTGAGGTGGTTTGGTTCAAGGAACTCAAGAATTTGTATCCAGAGGATCCTAATTTTGGTGAAGCTTGGAAAGCTTGTACAAAACCTGTTACTCTAGATAGGATGAAATGGCTGGATTTTATCATCCAAGATGATATGCTATTTAGAGGGAGTCAGTTGTGCATTCCACAAAGTTCTATGAGGGAGAATCTCATCAAGGAGAAGCATAGTGGAGGGATTGGCTGGACATTTTGGTCGTGATAAAACCCTTGCTTTGGTTGGTGAGAATTATTATTGGCCACAATTGTAGCAAGATGTGAAGAAGTTTGTACAGAGTTGCAGAGTATGTCAGATGGAAAAAGGAGTGAAGTAGAATATAGGGTTGTATCAACCATTACCTATACCAGAGAAGCTTTGGGAGAGGATATCAGTATGGACTTTGTTCTTGGTTTACCGAGAACTCAGCGGGGACATGATTCAATTTTTGTGGTGGTTGAAATATTTTCAAAGATGGCACATTTCATTCCCTATAAGAAGACTAATGATGTTGTTCATGTAGCAGGATTGTTTTTTAGAGAAGTGTGAGACTACATGGTTTGTCAAAGACCATAGTTTTAGATCGAGATACTAAGTTTGTTGGATATTTTTGGCAAACATTGTGGAAGAAGTTGAAGATAGATTTGAAGTTTAGTTCATCACATCATCCACAGACTGATGGATAGACAGAGGTGGTGAATAGAAGTTTGAGAAATCTACTGAGATGTTTTGTTGGAGATAAGCCAACAGGATGGGATTTGATTTTACCACAGGCAGAATTTGCATACAATAATTTTGTCAACATGAGTACTGGTAAATCACCATTCTAGATTGTATATGGAAGTAGTCCAAGAAATGCATCTGAATTGAGAAAGATAGATAAAGGAGAAATAAGTAGTGTTGAGGCTGAGGATTTTGCAGAACACTTGAAGAACATCCATGAGGAGGTGAGGAAGCATATTACCAAGATGAATGCGTAGTATAAGGCTAAGGTAGATGAGAAAAGGAGGCATAAAGAATTTTAGGGTTGGAGATGAAGTCATGGTTCATTTGCGGATGGAGCGATTTCCGGTTGGTACATATAACAAGCTAAAAACTGAAGAAGTTTGGACCATGTAAGATATTGAAGAAGCATGATTCAGGAAATGCATATGAGGGTAGAATTGCCTAGTGAGCTGAATATTTCACAAGTGTTTAACATTTCAGATTTGACAGAGTATCATGAAGGAGGTCTTGAAGATGAGGTTGCAGCAGCACAGTGGAGTATTCCAGCAAGTAGTTCAGATACCAAGGAGATTGAAGACATACTGGATAGTCGTGTTGGCAGAAGAGCACAAAAAATAGGACATATGAAGAGTATTTGGTCAAATGGAAAGGATGACCTATTGAAGATTCATCATGGTTAACAAAGGAGGAGGTTAACCGTCTTGGTTTTCCTCTACATGTCATGCCCCTGACTGTTCCAGACTTCTTTACATTTTGTTATGTTTAGATTTCTTTGAGTTTGAACTTTGTTTATGTTCTTTGAACTCTGTTATTAGATTAAAAGTGATATCATTGATATTCTGCCAGACATCTATGGAAAGCATGTTTACTTCTGTTCATAACGAGTCCTATTTTGAGGACAGAATTTGATTAAACTAAACTTTGAACATTGATATGATTTTGTTATAAGGACAATCTGTACAGATAGTAATCATCTGATTGTGGATTCATTGATATGGAAATTCATGGTTATGTGTTTGTTATAATTAGTAATGTGTACCTTAGCATTGTTAACTGTATTTTGATGTGTAGGACAGTATTTAGAGCTTACATCATTTTCTGATTTTAGATAATTGCAGTTGTGTACATGTATATCTATACTTGCAGCTGTCAGAGAACGTCCTTGTGAGAATGTGGTACTTCGATTACAGAAATATGTTATTGATGATTAATACTAATATTAATATTAATGTTAATATTAATATTAATATGCTGTCATCTTTCTTGTTTGAGATAATATATATATATATATATATATATATATATATATATATATATATATATATATATATATATATATATATATATATATATATATATATAGTATATATATATATATATATATATATTAATATATATATATATATATATATATATATATATATAGTATGGTGGATAATATTGTTATTATTACTAATAAAATAGTATTGTTACTGATTAATATTAATATTAATATTAATGATAAATATTAATATTAATATTAATATTAACTTAGAAGGATACTTGTATCATTTTGTAGTTGGCATAAACCTGACAAGGTTATACCGCGCTTAACACATATCATGTGGCATTAATCACGCGGTAATGATGTTGAATGGGCAGTGAGGTTTAAGTGGGTTTTAATGCAGCTGTGATTTCAGGTTATGCGATGGTACTGTTCTGGACATTTGGCAGGAAGTTGGGTTGCGTTCACTGCAAGAGATAAGCTTGCATTGAATGAATAGGTCAAGGAAGTTATTGTGATGTTTTGTTCATTTCTTTCTGAGTGAAGGGGGTTGCAATTTGTTCGACTCCATTGTGTTTACCATGTTTTGCTGCGGCTTTTTGGGTGAACTGTTACTATTGAAATGGAGTTACCGTTGTCTTCTTTTGAATAAGTGGGCATGAATTGAAAAGTGTTTTTACGGTTCTGATAAACCCTTCTATTCATGGTCATTTGGGGGAGTTTGGCATTGTTACTGTTAACTCGGCATTTTGGGTTTTCTTGCACGGCATTTGGTTTTTTTGTTGTGGAGCTCACCAGGCAGGAGCTAGCATTAGCATACCGGTTCTGGATATTTTCTCCATACGAATATCAAGCAGGGGCATCTCTTACCTTACTCTCTCTCTCTCTCTGTTTCATTTCTCATTTTTGCAATGTAAATTAAAGAAATGGTAGATTAAAATGTTTGTTAGTTGTCAGTCGAATTAAACAAAGCTATGTTCTAATCGTTATGTGTTTATGTTATCTGTGGTATGTGGGTTTGTAGTTAGAGGTGTATACGTTAATGAAAGGCTAAGGGTTATAGTGTCTTTCGGGTTTTAGATAGTTTTTAATGTTTTCTTTTGTGTTTCCATAAGTCATTACCAAGGCTGGTATCGATGGTATTTAGTGTTGTAATGTGGGGGTTTTGCATTTGGCAGTTTTCATAATGATATCGGTTATCAAACATATTATGTGTTACACTTGCAGCATAAGTATGGAAAGTAGTTCATAGGGGGAACTTTCTATGGTTATTCTGGTGTCGATCCTTTTTGTGAAAGATTGTTGCTCTGTACGCATCAATGAATAGAGGAATGTAGTTGTCAAGGGAGGTTATATTTGATCACGTACTATATGATCATCTTTAGTAACAACAGTATGTTTTCGATTGCTATGTTAATAGGAGATGTTAAGGAAATATAGGAAATGGTAAAGAATCATAGGAAAGATTATTCTTATCGTGCATAGTCAATAAAAAAGTAGCATTTGGTAATTTCGTTTAAGTTAGAATTTAGTTTTGGTTATGTGGTTAATGTTATTGTTTTACGGTAAAAACAGATGTGTAGAGAAGTTGACTTAATTCTGTTATCGAACTAAGGCAATATGAATGGTTTACAAAGTGCATATTTCAGAACTTGAATTTATTAATTTCTGGTTTATGCAATTCGATGTACATAAATATATATATACCTGCTGGGATATGCGGATGTATACACAAGCTGTAGGTATACATATACATATGCCAACACGTATATAATAAAAGTTGTGACTGTTAACTGAATTATTAATTATGAGTTTATATAAAGTTGTTTTCACTGATACATATACCCTACTGGAATATGTATACGTATACACGAGATGTGGTGTATACTTGTACATATGCCAGTATGTATATAAAGATATAAACTTATAATTAAAAGATCAGTGTATATGGTTTTATTGTTAATATCTCGATTATGGTAAACTAATATGGATGTAAAAGAGATGGTTATTGTGTTGGTTTTGTTGTTGAATTAATATGCTGATTTCTTTTTTGTTAAATGGAAATAAGAATTTTGATATGATCAGTTTCAGATTTGATAATAAGTTATTATTGGATTTGGATTTGTTATTAAAAGAAGTTGTGATTTTTCTCATCTTTCGTGAAAACATTTTGTATATGAAAGTGTGTCAAGGAATATGGTAATTTGGTGTTGAAATGGTTTTTCTGTTGCTGTTCAATTTGGTAAAATTGATGCATTAGAAACAGGATGTTAGTGAAATTGTGATTTGCAATTCATTTCATTGCTGTCTTTGATTGATAGATCAAGTGTTTTGTTGAGATAATGCAAGAATGATTCGTAGAGTGGGGGCTGACACTAGTCTAGTACCTTGTGATGATAGAATTTCTGTCAGTTGTGTCTGACACTAGTCTATATCTTATGGGAAAGGAATTTCTGTCAGTTGTTTAATTAAGTGATAATTATAAAATTCAAGGGTTATGGGATTTCATTTAACAAAAATAAAACATAATGGTTTCATCAGACATTATGGTTTGCTACGTTATCCTTACGGATACCTAGTTTAGATCCTTATGTGGAAACCCATGGACTACTGGATCATTCCTTGTCATTTTCTTTGCGAATTTGCTTCTGTATGAAAGAAATTAAGTGCTTTATGACTTGAAGTAAAATAAAAACTATGTTATTTAGTTTTCAGAATTATATGTGTATTTAATTCTGCATGTAAGCTATATTGTACTGACTTTTATGGTTGCAGATGTTGGAGATGATTTGTTTACGTTATCATGTGACTGAGCCCTGTTTGCTATTTGCGTTTGTGTTCATTTTGACTTTCAGGTTATAGATGATTAAGTCAATGAAAATGGGACAATGGTTGGCAGTTGTAAAGAATTATGGGAAATAGATTATTACTTGGTTATTACTTATCAGATTTATTCAAAGATTGTAATAGATTGAAAATAAGATATTGTTAGAGATTTATTCTTTAAAAGAAAAGTATTATTACTCTGATGTAATCTGATTGTAAACTCTTAAGCTCTAAGAAGTAGTTGTAAAAGCTGTATGATGTAGATTGGTTATTTCAATAAAAAAAAATTTGATGTGGTTTTATATGGTTGTCTCTTCTTTTAGTTTCATCTTTTATCTTTGTGTAAGATTAGGGTGTTACACTACACACCTGAGTTGTGACAGGGTCACTTCTCAAAATTACCCTGGGTGTCTAATGCAGGAGCATCCTGGGTGTAAGAGCAATCTTGCATCACCCAAAAATATTTTTTGTTTTTGTATTCAATAAGGGCTATCTCATGCAGACTTGCTATTTATGGAAACTTTCTATTTTTAGTAAGTTGGTCTTATGATCTCGGAATGTTCTGATTTTACATGTGGAGGTTCATCTCAGGTCATATCAGGCTGCTAGCAAAGTTTCATGGCTAGATCAGGTCTAGTTTTGAAGATATTGAAGATTTT
>BSBK01014362.1:0-90217 GCA_027943335.1 Chamaecyparis obtusa | reverse complement strand
ATTAATAAATAACAAATAAATAATATATATTATATAATCTTCATAATATTATTTTATATATTTATATTTAAATTATTATCATTTATATATTATGATTTATATTGTTTATTATTAATATTCACAATTATTTCAATAATATATTATTATTAAGTAATGTTATTTTATGATTAATATTATATTAATGTTATTATTAATATTAATAATTAATAATTATTAATATGATATATAACAATCATTGGTATGAATTGATTCTATGAGTTTACTCATTTGCATTGTCAATTAGGGCTCATGGACAGTCCGCCCCTCTCGAATTTGCTTGTCCTCAAGCAACAATATATTTGTTAATCAACTATTTAACTATAAAATTTCTTATTAAAAAATAGGGAAGATCCCTCCCAAAATTGCTTGTCCTCAAGCAATTATATGTGTTATTGTTATTTGATAATCATTTTTGGCAATTTAACTTAAGACAAATTTTCTTTCAATTTCTTAAGAATTAAGACCTAATTATAAGTATTCATACATGGAATAAAATAGTTCAGACATAAGGTATGTATAGTTTACAAGTAACCATGCTAAAAACCTCCTCAAACATGGAGAAAATATATAAAAATCATCATATGAATGTACATGAAACCTACACACAATGTCTGTAATATACAAGTAGGACATGAAGCATCTATTTAAGTTATGAATACACATAAAGCACAAGTCATACATGAATACGCATAAGGTGTGTAGCACACATATACAAATTATATATATATGATATAAATCATACATATAACTACACACAAAGCATAAATCATACACAAGAATACATTAGTGCATATGAATATATGTAAGGCATGAATCACACATACAACACCCATAAGTCATGGTCATACATATGCAAGGTATAAATTCCAATACACACAAGGCTAGGATTATGCACTCAAGGCATATATTGCACATCATGAATCACATAAATATATATAGAATATAAGACATGAATTCACATAAGGTATACACACAAATTCACTCAAGGTATGAAGCATACATAGGAATACATGAATTTTCTTAAGTTAGGAAGCACACATGTGCACACATCACATAATGCAAGAAGTATCGACATGAATTCACCAAGTCAAGAAGTATTACTTACATAATGTGCAAGGTATAAATACAGATAGGGCATGAAGCCATAATACATGTACAAAAGGAAATAAATACATGTCAAACACTCAAAGGATGATGTAGCACACTTAATTACACCCCAAACATAAAAGACATAAAGAAGTGCATAAGTACACATCAG
Organism: Chamaecyparis obtusa; assembly: GCA_027943335.1. Lineage (NCBI taxonomy): Eukaryota > Viridiplantae > Streptophyta > Pinopsida > Cupressales > Cupressaceae > Chamaecyparis > Chamaecyparis obtusa. Next base: position 88,920 of record BSBK01014362.1, on the reverse strand, counting down.
AAGTGGAGCAACAAATACACATTTTTAAGGCATGAAACAAGCACAAGTACACATATGAAGATAATGCATTCAGTACACTAAGAGTAAGCATATAATTCAACCATCAATGTTTACTCATAAACTCATATCTTCTCAAATTATTCTCTTGTTTCTAGATCAATCAAAATATACTTGAAAACATATGCAGAAATATGTGAAGGCACAAGCATACCCACTAAAGCACGAAGACATGAAGAAAACACATCATATACATAGTGATGCATGAAGACATGAAGTATACACATTGAAAACATGAGGCATACACACTGGAGCATGAAGACATGAAGTATACACATTGAAAACATGAGGCATACACACTGGAACATGAAGACATGAAGTATACACATTGAAAACATGAGGCATACACACTGGAACATGAAGACACAAAGTATACACATTGAAAACATGAGGCATACACACTAGAACATGAAGACATGAAGTATATGTAATACACCTTATTAGGTTCATCCTAATCGATCATGAATTACTATCGATTGTAATGAACCCTTTTCCTATTGCTTGACTTGAGTTCTATAAATTAGTACAAGTTAGGTGTAAATTAGGAAATCATCTTAAAAACTATTAAAATACTCTATGTTAACCATTACTATTCATAAGAAATACAACTATTAAATCTCGTAGATTATATTTAGATCTCTTCATATAGGATATAGGGATCTTTCTCCTTCTTTACTGAGGTCACTATAGGGTGGAAGACTTATCGTGCTCCGGGCGCATGAAACAGACTACAAGCAGCTTCCCTCAAGGCTTAACCCTAGTGCTGGGACAACCAACATGTGCCTGAAATTACTTCGCCTCTCCCTTCCACAAGCTCCCTACCTAAGTTATTATAGTAAGGAATGAGGGATAGACCCTTATGTACTATAATTAGAATAACTAAACTCTTTACTCAATCTCATATTTATCTCTATATTTTCTCATACATTGTGGATTCGTATACATACATACATATATATATATATATATATATATATATATATATATATATATATATATATATATATATATATATATATATATATATATATATATATATATATATATATATATATATATATATATATATATATATATATATATATATATATAACATTCCTTGTAGAGATTATGGGGAAATCCTTCTTTCTATCTCATTAAGATCATCCGGAATGGGAGAGTTACAGAGCCCAAGTCATGTGAAATAGACTACACGGGTTTCCCTCAAGGCTTAACCCCAGTGTTGGGATAACCATCATCTGCCCAAAATTACTCCACCTCTACTGTCCACAACCTCCTCCATCGAGATGCCTTAGCGGAATGGACGAAATGAGTTTGTCTGATCTATACAGGATATATCAATTTAACATTAATATCTCTCTTTCTTGTATTGTTCCATGATATTTTTAAGTTCACCAGTCACTTGTCCTGCCATGGAAACACTTCCTCTTGTTTGTTGATGGGTTTACATGAACTTAATTTCCACAGGATGGCAAGATCATGCTTTGATACCACTTGTAATGACCCCAAATAGGGCCTTATGTAATTTTCTCTCAAAATTTCCAATTTGGGTTAGAGTTGTACTTAGGAATTGTAATTTGTGGTGTTTCAACTAAGATGTTTTTGATTCCCAATATATATATATATATATATATATATATATATATATATATATATATATATATATATATATATATATATATATATATATATATATATATATATATATATATATATATATATATATATATATATATATATATATATATATATATATATATATTTATATATTTATATTTCATTTATATTTTCATATCTATTCACTATATATAAGTACATATATAAAGATTCAGAATATATTATATCTAGATCGAATATGTGTTTTAGATATATATTTCATATATATATGTATATTTTAATTATCCTTAATAAATTGAATGCATTACTATTTACATAATATATACTTGTAATGATAGGTTCACTTCTCCATCAATGTATTCTGTCAAAAACATGAAGTCTTATATATCAAATGCTTTCCAAGAAATGACATCTCTTTTTAATTGATCAGTACCAAAATTGCATGTCCCATATTCTCATCTGTGGTGCCCCTACTATTTGTTTAACTATCTCTGTTGTATATGTATTTTCCTTTTTTGTTGTTCGATGCCCTTCATTCAATGATGTAGCATCTTTTATACTCTTCATTGGACTGGAAGGTTGTGACCACTTAGATAAGAGGTGTTCTTTAATGAAGTCACACCTTTGGGACAAGAGATCACACCCCTTCAATTATTGTTGTTACAGAACCATTGTTATTATAAATTGCTTAAACCAAGATATATCATGACAATATATCATGGCAATATATATTAAAATCCTCAATATTCTAACTGTGAGCGATACCCAGCAGACTTCGTCTATAACTATATTAATGTCTATAATCAGATTGTTAGCATGCTTTGTTCGTTGGTTCTCTAACTTCATCCTATTCTAAGTACCATGCTTAATCGTTGACTATCTATTCTTCAGCTCATGTATGTGATGGTGTAATTAAATTATATATTATGTTTTATTAGTATATTATAATTATCTATTTAATAATAGATTAAAATTATCATATATTATTAATTATTATTATATTAATAAATAAATAATATATATTATATAATCCTCATAATATTATTTTATATATTTATATTTAAATTATTATCATTTATATAATTCTAATTTATATTGTTTATTATTAATATTCACATTTATTTCAATAATATATTATTATTAAGTAATGTTATTTAACATTAATATTATATTAATATTATTATTAATATTAATAATTAATAATTATTAATATTATATATAACAATCATTGGTATGCATTGATTTTATGAGTTTACTCATTTGCATTGTCAATTAGGGCTCATGACAAATTGATGAAACAACAAGGGTTTCTTAAAGACATTATCAGCTTTCCATCGATATAATTACTGTCAAATTTTGAGTTCTGCAAGTAATTATTACTTATTTTTCTATTGAGTTGTCTTTAAAGTCGTAACTGACATATTGATTAAAAAACAACTATAACTTCCAAACTGTTTAACCTTTTTGAAATCTGAAACATGCGTCACATTCTATGCTTCGACTACTATAAGAAAAATAAAATAAAATTGAATTTGGTAAGATTTTGAATTAGTTAAGGTGGTCAGACACGAGATTTTTTTTATTCTAAAAAAGTTGTAGCAAAAAATTCATAATTAATTATTTATTTGACCAAAAATTATAAAAAAATATGCGTCACATCCGGGCATGAGTCTACTACTTATATCTAGAATCTTGGGAAAATATATCATCATTTGATTATGATTAAGGTGGTCAGACATACACGTACTTTTTATCATTTCCCTAAAATTTTCATAGTACTGCATGAAATCTAAAATTTTGAACAATTAGACAAAAAAAATTTCAAACAAGGGCTAGTAGTTTAGAAACTACATTTGATTTCGTACAGATTCTATTCTTACAACTTTTTCACGTAAGTTTCAAAAGATGTTCAACCCTTTATGTCAAGTTGACTAACCCTGATTTTCTAATTTTTCATTGCCACTTAAGGCCATAGTTTGGTATACCATGATCCTACACATACCCTGATCTTTCAACTCTTTCTCATATTTGGCTTGTGGTAAACTCATTGCACTTCACTTTTTTGAATTATTTTCGTGAACTTATTTTCATTCTTTTAATACTTCTAACATGGTATCAGAGCTATTTAATCCTTGTTTAAGTGTTTTGTAGGAAGGTCCCATTCAAAGGAGCAAGCTCTTCTTGTTGATCTAATATTTCTTGCAACTCTTTCTTGTTCTTTTTTCATTTTAGTTTTTTTTTAGTGTCTAACCCTCTTTGGAAGGTTTGCTGCCAGAGAGTAGATTGCCAAACCCAGCTTAGTTCCTTTACTTAATCTCATGTTTTGCATGGTTTCTCTAAATATCTCATTCAAATTTTAATCTTCTTTCTAACAAGTTTTCCTGCAGTTTTCATCTTCATTTCAGTTCATAGGCTTTTCTAATCTTTTGTGCAGGATTCAAACTAACCATTTTATTCAGTTTTCTAATCCCTTGCATGCAGGGTACCTCACCTTTTTTTATGCATATTTTTGCATTTGATCTAAGTCTAACATTGTTTCTATCTTAGTTTTATACCTCAATTAATCTCTAATTTCATTCTCTCTATTTATATCTCTGCTATTCTTTCATATATATCTAGTTTTATAATATTGTGCATGCAAGTTTCATAAATCTATGTTTTAACAGTACCTCACTTAGACGCCCATATCTTTTGAAACCAAACAGATTAGGAAGATCTCTCCATTCCAAACCTTGAAAACCTCATCTTTAACAACATATCAAAATCTTAGCAAAATCCAATGGTGCATTAAGAAGTTATAACCCCCGTAATATGACTGCTTTTTTTTGTCCAAAAAAAATGTATGTATTTTCTCCGCCTTGCATGCAGTCTTGGCTCTCTACCTTGCATGAAGTTCAATTTGAATTAATATCATTAAATCTCTACCTTGAGCTGCTAATTTTCATCTCATCTCATCTGCAAAAAAATCAGTTTGCCAGGGAATCAATTCAGTTCTTTAGCTATTTTCAGCTTAGCATTTCAGTTTATTTGACTATTTTTAAATCTATTTGACTATTTTTTAAATTAGTTTGCTTAAATCTGAAAGTTAGTTTGATATTATATTTAAATGTTAGTTTGATTTTAAATTAGTTTGTTATAATTTAAAAGTTAGTTTTATTTTAATTTAAATTCAACTTGTTAAATTGTTAAAATTTTAAAGTTTTAAAATTCAATTTAGTCAAATCCATTCTAGTTTATATTTAACAATAGCTTTTGTTTTAAAAAAAAGTTTGTTTCTATCAATTTGTGTAAACAAAGCTTAATTAACATTAATACTTTGTCTCTAATACCTTTTTTATTCACTAATCCACTCTTAATTTTAATTTTAATCAATTTCCTTTCTTATTTTAAAACATTTAATAAAATTTTAATTATTCAAAGCATATTTAACCTTAGAGTAAATATATTTTCCTTGTTCTTTAGCTTTATATATTCTTTGTATCTCACTTTTTTAAGTTAATTTAATCATTTACTTAGTTAATCATGTCTACCTTGTTAGGCCATTTTCCTGTCATAGTAAAATCCTATGAAATTGGATTTTTCCTTGTGGTTTTCTTGAAGTTGTTTTGCCCTGCCTGCAAGCTTATTTTAATGTGCGAAGAAGTTTTATAGTGTTTTATGGCTTGCACCCTTAGCCACATGCTATCTTTCATGTCATCATGCTTCAGTCTAGATCGCACGAACTAATTTTTAGAAAATCTAAGTGAGCTGACATGCCCTAGCCGTAGTACTATTTTAACCGATGTGCTAATTTTCCAACATTTCATGGCCTACACTCTTAGCATATAGTGGTTCATTATGTTTCCAAGGTCTGGTTAAGAGTGCATGTCCTAAGGTGTTGAAACCTAGGAGATATTTAAGTTTGAATTCTACAGAAATAGTTTACTTCATGTCATAGGGTTTCTAAAATTGTCTAAGTATAAAATAGTTTATTTCTTTGGTAGCTTTTCAGTTTTAAGAGAAAACCCTAGTTGTTTTCGACCTTTCGCCTCTTCACAGCTAGTCTCTAATGCCAAAATTCCCTATGTGCACTGCTGCGATTATGTGGGGCCCAGTTCTTGATGGCCAGTCGCTTGATCTCCAGTTTCCCAAGTGGTTAAGTTTTTCATTCGGTGATCACGTGACTGTGTATTCACAGGATCTCTTGATTATGGTAGTTGAGTGCTTTTCATTTGGTGACCTGGCATTTTCTTCAGTCGTGTGGTCACGCAATCCTAGCGGTTAGCTCTTTAACCTTTGGCAATCTAGCGAGCGGTTTAGGTTTCTTCTGGCGGTTTGGTCATGTGGCAGGATGTGGTTTGATTAAATCAACGGTTGTCACATGATCATAAGGAATTTTATTCCCCTTTGTGATCATGCGACCGCCGTCTGATTTTTTGTCAATGTCTCGGTGGGTCCACTGTCAGATTTATTGTAGGCGTGTGCATTTTTCATTTGTTGGCAAGCTGTGACATGGTAGTTCTCGGTGGGGCCAGTGTTTTTTGTGTCTCGGCATGTTTAAAGTTTGAGCATGATTTACGGTCACCATGGTGCTGCAAAGAAAGTTGCAAGAGGGTTAATCCTCACAGCATTGCGACAGCCGTCTGATAAAAGATGACGGAGGTATATTGGTGGGCCCAAAATTTTTAGATAGAATGGCGGTGTGATAGGATCTATAGTTGTCACATGATCATAAGGAATTTTCTCTCCCTTTGTGATCATGTGACCATCATCTGATTCAAAGGCGGACTCGGTTGACCATTTTATGGAGAATGATGAGAATCACCCAATTTGCTGGGAATGAGTAAAATCAACTGTCATGTTTTAAACTAGTTGATTAACCATTACTTCCCAAAATTTGAATATTTTAAGGGTTTTCTTAGTGATAGAAGGACTAAAATTGTAATGTTTGGATGACTAATCTGCATACTGATCTGCATGGTATGACTTTGCATTCACTAGTACAGTATGGCCTGAGGTATGATTAACTATGAAAGGTGTCCGCATTGTGGAAGTGGGTGAGATGGCCTTTCAGGCTACATTGCAATTGGAGTTGCAAAGAATTTTCATGATGGTTTCTAGTTTCTTGTATGCCAATCAATCCTTGGCCATAAATGAAGATCATTCTCAGATTTTCTTTTCTCTGAGATTGCTCAGTTTCCTCCCCTGCAGTAAATATTGATTGAATCCGGTTGGTATGGTTGTTGAAACCCTAATTCTACCCTAGCTATTCAAAGCTTGTTGAATCCTTTTCAAAGGATTCTAGGGTAGCTAGTGACTATATATTGTTTTCTGATGTATGGAAAAAGGGTTGTTGATGGTCAATTCTAAAAATTGAGTAATGAGAGCTTGGGCTTAGGGTATGTTTTTCCTTATCATCTTGTCATGTCATGATGTATTGACTCTACAAGTTTTAATGAAAATGCACTTGAATCCCAGTCTCAGACTTATGTATGTCTTCTCATTCTGATCCTATGTTCTTATATATTAATGTCACAAAGTGAGTTCATGTATGGTATACAAAGTATATTGTGAAAATATCTTTGAGTTCTTACCAAAGTCAAGATTAAATCCTTAAAGGTAGTTTCAAAGAATCCATGGTTGAATGAGAATCTAATGTCTAAGTGTGAGGTCAAAGAGGAATAATAGGAAAAGCACTTATTCTAGATTTGGGAGTGTTGGAGTTAGAGTTTCAGTGATGTGTGTTACATTGTGACTCTGTGCCCTAGGAGGAGACACTAGTCCATTCTCAGGAGGCATTTTTCCCATCATCAATCAAACAAATATAAAAGATAAAATCTTTAAATTAGTTTGTAAAGGGTATGAACGAATAACATTTAATGACTTCTTTCAAGAAGTGAGTCAAAGGTACACCCACCTGAGTATTAGACTCAAAGTGTAGGAGGATCCTTGTTGATCCTAGTTAATTGGACCTTTTTCTTGTAGAGTTTGGGGTGGTGATAGAGTCAGTGACATTATCTTGTTAATCATAGTGTAAATCTACAAGTGGAAAGAAAAGGAACCAAAAAAAGTATGACTCTGCTAGGGAGAGTCTGGAGATAAAATAATTTTAGCACATTCCTGTATTTCTCCAGTTTCAGCTTGTGTTGTCCTTTCGGCTTCTCAAGTTTTTCTTAGGATATTTCCCATTGAAAGTGGGTGGTGACTCAAAGGGTTGAGAACTAGTGTTTATAAATTACAAACCATGGACAAAAGAAAGAATACTAGGTCTTTTGTTAAGAAAAATCTAGAGATTACTTTAGAACAGTTACCTAGAAAAGAAGGAAAAAGCTGGATCAGGAGAGATGGAGAACCTACTAGTGCTCCTGTAAGAGAATAGAGTAATGCTAGGGAGAGAGTACCACATGCATCCTCTGATGAGGAAGATTCACAATACAAAAGCCCTAAATCTGATAGTGGCCACTCTCTGGATAATTTCTATGATACCCTAGAGGCATTATTTCAAGATAAAGATCCATTGCCTGCAGGACAAGGTGCGTAGGCAAGAGAAATGGGTTTTGGACCAAATTTAGATCCTGATGAGGATATATTCAGAAGGTAGCCCATAGGACCAAGGTGTGTTCATTTCTCATATCAAAACCCTACTGATATGGATGTGTCATCAAGTTCTAAAGACATTATGATTGTCCCAAATGATTTGGGTGCATTAAGATTACAGTTAGCAGAGCAGGATGCCATACATAAAAGATTACAAAAAGAAAGAGAGGCTGAAAAAATAAATGCATTAATATAAAGAGAGTCTCTACTTAGAAAGATTAATGAGCTAAAGGAGAGAAACAAGGTGCTTTCTTCTGCCCCCAAAACTTTATAGCATGATGTTTTTGGTGATCTTGACGCTTTGAGAAGTGAACAAGAGTGCTTACTTCAAGACCATGAATTTGATAAAGAGGGCCCTATGATTAGAAAGGTTCAAAGTTATGCCTCTTTACCTAAAGATGCAAATGAATGTGCAATCACCAAACCTATTGCTATAGGTGAGAAGGGAAAACAAAAGATGGTGGGGATTCAAATAAATAAGCTAAAGGTAATACCAAAGGTCCCACAACCTATTCCAAATGAGGATGTAGAGATGTAAAAGAAAAGAAAGGAAGATGATGATCTTGCAAGAGAATTGGAGAAGGCTGAAATTGAAGCCTCCATTGCAGAAAAAAGAAGAAATATCAAGTTCTTGAGGGCTTCATCTGCAAATACTCTTTGACCATCTGCTACTGATAAAATAGGTATGCCATCTACAACTTCTAATGTTCTTTCACTTGGAAATGCTACTGCTAGTAATCCAGTTCCTACTTTATCTACCAAGATAAGTGTTGACCCTAAAAAATAGTCAAATGTACAAGTTGATGGAAATGTAAATGTAAATACTAACTTAAGTTTTCAAAGAAGACCTATGTAATTAGAGGGATATAGACAAATTACCTTTGATGGAATATCAGGCTACCCCAAAGCTTATCCTACTGATATAAGAGATAAGATACCTAAATTTTTTGGTAATGATGTAATTAGTTGTGAAGAACACCTTAAGCTATTTGTCGATGTGCTAAATGACTATGAGGTTGAACATGAGGATGTGGTCATGAAATTGTTTGTCTAGTCTTTGGTGGAAAATGCTAGAGATTGGTTCAAAAGACTTCCTAACAAATGTATTGATACATGGGATTCCTTTGAGAAATGCTTCAAGGAACAATATGGTGATAGGCCTAATGCTAGTTTCATGTTAAATGAATTCAACACCATAAGGAAAAATTAGAATGAATCTACAGCCGAGTTCAACATGAGATTTCAGAAGGGTATGCATAAATTGTTTCAAGTCATGAGGTTAGATGACAATGTCTACTTAACCACATATTTTAATGTGTTTCATGGAAAAATAGGATATTTGTTGAGGGAAAAATAACCAAGAACTCTCAAAGATGTTTTTAGGATTTCTGTTAATATTGAAAAAAATATGAAGATATTAGGAAAATGGGGTGGAAAAAGAGATGAGCCTAAGTTGTTTGGAGATAAAAAATACAAAAGGGATAACGAGAGAAGTATTGGAAATAAGAAGCAGGAGGAAGATAAGTTGGATAAAGTACTGAATGCACTAAAGGATTTGAAAGCACCTGTAAATAGGAATAGTAGTATCCCTACTAATGAAAAGCCTCAATTCAACAATAATTTCAATAGGCAGAATAGACTACAAAATTATCCTTATAACACCCAATGGAAGGATGGAAAACCTATTGTCCCTACTACAAAAGGAAATAATGACATTTTTGTCCCTGATCCTTTACAAAGAGCTTCTGTGAATGTCATGGATGATGCACCATGGTGTGCAGCTTGTCAGTATCCTCATTTTGTAGAACATTGTGTGATTGCACAATCCATGGCTGCATACCAAGAAGGTGGTTCTAAAGAACTTGATCAAGAAGAAACTAATGATAATATTGGGTGTAACATGACATCTTCATATCTGGGATGTGAAGATGATTTTGACATTGATGAAGAAATTGATGTGTGCTTGAAAAGACAAAATAAGGCTCTATTCCATCAAGAAGTTTTTTTTGACAATGATGACGTTGATGAAAGGACATGTAACATGATTTATTCATCAGAGCCAATAAATTTAAGAAGACCTTCAAAGGAAGAAATTGCTAGGATCACTGCAAAAATGGTAGCTCAGGTGCAAACTAGAAATATGATAGCAAATGATATCAATGGAAAGGTTGTAGGAATATTTATAAAGGATACCAATCCTAAGGGACTCAATGGAAACAAATCAAAAGATGGCAACTTGGTGAAGTTAAAAAATGAAAGAGATAAAAAGTGGGAACCAAGGGGAGTTGGAGCTAAAAAGATCTCTGCTGTCCATGACAAAGAAAATCAGAAGGAAGTGGGAAATCCAGTTAACACAATGGCTAAAACTGAGAGATTGAAGATGACAACTACAACTAATATGTCAGAGAAACAAAAGGATACTAAAGCAGCACAGACCGAGTTTCCTTCTTCTACCCCTATTGACATGTTGTCTATATTATCTCAGATTACTATCAAGGTTCCTTTGTCAGAATTATTGAGGATCCTTGAACATAAGGTCAGAGCTCTTACGTGGGTAGATAATGTTCATGATAAAAATGTTGCTTGCAATACCAATGAGCCCCAAGCTAAAGCTATGAAAAAAATGGAAGTTTAGGGAATGATATCTCAAATATCACCCATATACTTGGATAGCTCTATCAATGCTAGCTTGGAAAACATAGATCCATTCTTTTTAAGTATCATTGTGAATGGAATGAAATTAAGGAACTGCATGATTGATTTAGGTGCTTCAAATAATTTCATGCCTTTCAAAATCATAGAGAATTTGGGCCTTAGGGTTGATACAATTCAAGGCAAATGTTGTGCAATGGATCAAAGAGAAGTACCAGTTATTGGGACCATAAATGCAATGCCTTATAGATTGGCAGCCTATCCAGAGAAAGAACTAACTATGATTGTTTTGGTCGTGGATATCCCTCCTCATTATGGAATGTTATTATCTAAGAAGTGGAGTGCTACCATGGGTGGAAGTTTACAATGTGATTTTTCCTATGCAACTTTCAAGATTGATGATCAGTTGATTAAGATTGAGTGGGAGCCATGAGTATGCCACATGATTGAAAGGAGTATTGACAATGAGACTACATGTTTTGTGGATACTGATATTAATGCTTTCAGGGTAGAGGTCACTGTGCTTGAAAAAGAATCTATGTTGCCACCTATCACTATGGAGGTAAATGCTAAATCTGAGGAGGGTGATTTGTGGGTGATGTATTTTGATGGTGCAAATTGCAAAGATGGTTTAGGGGCAGGTATTTTGCTTATCTCTCTTGATGGAAACACCTACAAGTTCTCTTTCACATTAAAATTTTCATGTACAAATAACATAGAAAAATATGAGGCATTACTAATAGGATTGAGGTTGGCACACAAGCATGGAATTAAATGCATAAAAGTTGTGGGTGATTCAGAGTTAGTTGTATCTCAAGTAAGATCAGTATATGCTTCCAAGAACAAGAGATTGAAATAATATAGAAATGTTGTTTGGGACATGATTGAATGCTTTGATGCCTTCAATAATGTATGGAAGGATAGGAGTAACAAAAAAATGGTTGACTTGTTAGCCAATATAGAAATCAATCCTAGTGACATTACATTTTTTGGTATTTCAAAAGTTAAAATCCAGACTAGGCCGAGTATACTAGATAATATTGAAAATTGGCAAGTCTTTGAGGATGGCCAGGATAGTCTAAGGTTTATGAATTGTGAGGATCAATATCATGACTAGTAACTAGATTGTTCAGCCTTGGTTGAGATTGCAAAAGGAAAAGAGGTTATCCTTGGTAATGAGGTCCTATAACTTAAGACTAATAAGGTTCCTAAGGGACTTGTTGTTTTAGAAACTATATTTGATAGTCAGGATAGAGTTTAGATGGATACTAAGAAGAAAGATCAAATGGATGTGGATGAAATTAATCTTGGTACACAAGAGGCACCCAAGAAGGTCTACATTGGTAGAGAAATGTCTCACAAGGTAAGGAGGTCCTTGATTGAGTTATTAAGAAAATTTAGGCATGTTTTTGCATGGTCATATGATGACCTAAAGGTTTATAGAGAAGACTTGTTCCAGCATATTATTCCTATGAAAGAAGATGTCAAGCACTTTAGGAAAAAACAAAGGTCAGTTAATCCTGTAAGGAAACTTAGGTGCGGAAACAGCTTCCTACGCTAATCTCTATAGGAGAGTATTGTGCAAATTCTTATAAATCCTTACAATTTCAGATTTGTTAACTACTTTAACAAAGATATTGCAGCCACATACCATGCATACAGAAAAATAGAGAATGACAAAGTGATATACCCTGGGGAAACCTTTCGGTAAAAACCCCAGCACTCCAAAACCTACACAATGTATTGATCAAAACTATTATAGCTTACAATACACTTGCAATGCAAGTTCTTTCAGAAGATTTCCAAAACCTTGAAGACAAATCACGGCAGCATAAAAATGTTCCAACCATACACATGCATCACTTCTCTTCACAACCCTAAAAAAGCTTATATCATGTGCTTCACTTTTTAGGGCTACTCCCAAAGATAACCATATTAGGGTTTTACCATTCTCTGAGAAAATAGGAACCCCAAAATTATTTTCGGGGGGATGCCCCAAACCCCATGATTGGGGAAGAGTGTACAGTACTCAAATTTATCAGTTGCCACATGTCTTCACCTATTATTGAATCTTCCTGACATAGCTCTTGCATGTCATAGGAATCCATCATAACTATTTTAGCCATGATCTCCTTACACATAATTCAAGATGCCGACACATCAACATTATTTGCAAGAAATACATTTTACAAAACAAATAATAAGAATAGGAATTATCCAAGGTTGAGACACCTTATTCCTAACAAATCCTACCTTGGCACCCAAGATGAAAAAAGAATTAATGAAGTTGAGAGATGCTGGAATTATAAAGCCCGTGAGGCACTCTTCTTGGGTGTCAAATTTGGTTCCTGTCAGGAAGAAGAATGGAGATATTAGATTATGTGTGGACTTCAAGAATCTAAATCTATCTTCTCTAAAGGATAACTATTGCTTTCCTAATATGGAGGCTATGCTACAAAGGGTAACTGGTTTTGATTTGATGTTTATGATGGATGGCTTTTCTAGTTACAATCAGGTAATTGTAAAAGAACTAGAACAATTTAAGACAACCTTCACAACACCTTGGGGAACTTATGTTTATGTGAGAATGCCTTTTGGTCTCACAAATGTGGGTGCTACTTTTCAGAGAGCAATGGATGTTGCCTTTGTAGATTTTATAGATGTTTTCCTTATTGTTTATCAAGATGACTTAACTACATATTCCAAGAGGGAAGAAGATCATTGTTCTCATTTAGAAAAGATATTTCCAAGAGCCTTCGAGTATGGCATTTCATTGAACCCAAGGAAATGTGTGTTTGGTGTGACTGAGGGTAAGTTGCTTGGCCACTTAGTTGGAAAGAAGGGAGTGAGAATTGATCCTGAAAGGGTGATGGCAATTGATAAAATTCAAAAACCAAAAAATGTGAAGGGAATCTGGTCCTTCTTTGGCCAGGTGAATTTCTTGAGAAGATTTGTTACAAACTTTGCTGAAGTTACTAGGCCAATATCCAAAATGTTAAAGAGGGGATCTAAGATAATATGGGAAGGTGAGCCTGATGAAGCCTTCAAGAATATAAAGAAGGAAATTAAAGATGCTCCTATGCTTAAGGCACCTAATTACAATATCCCCATGCACATTTTTTGTTTTGCATCTTTTCATACTATTGCTGCAATTTTATTGCAGAAAAATAGGGAAGGTTTTGAGCAGCCTATTGCATTCTTTAGTAAATCTCTACAGGCTACTGAATTAAAGTATGATATCAATGACAAACAAGCATTTGCACTTGTGAAGGTAGTAAAGGATTTTAGGTATTATTTGATGGGAGTAGTTGTTATTGCTTTTGTACCAAGTGCTACGGTAAAGGATATCTTTTCACAACAACAAGTGTCTGGGAGAAGATGCAGATGGATTAATAGAATTCAAGAGTTTAACATTAATATCCAAATTACCAAGTTGGTTAGGGGTCAGGGGTTGGTGAAATTGATGGCTCAATCCAATCTTGATGCAAATCAGATAAATCAAGCTGAAGTTGATTACGCATGTGATATGGATGATTGTATCTGGTATCAAGATATTATTTTTTACTTAAGAAATATGAGTTGTCCAGATGGAATGGATGACAATAATAGAATGACACTGAAACTACAGGAAATCAAGCATGTAATTATAAAATGCAAGTTTTATAAAAAGGAATTTGGATTGCATACTTTTGAAATGTGCTGATGAAGCTTAGGCTGACATGTTGTTGAGGGAGATGCATGAGGGGATATGTGGTGGACATTATATGGGAAAAACTACTGCTCAAAGGGTTCTGAGAGCAAGTTTTTGGTGGCCCACAATCTTCAAGGATGTGGAATAGTTGGTAAGAAAGTGTGATGCTTGTCAAAGATTTTTTGGTAAGCTCAAGTTTTCAGGAAATGTACCATTGAAGCCAGTCGAAGTGTAGGCCCCTTCCCAACAATGGGGAATGGATTTTATTGGTGAACTCCCAAACAAGTCTAGTGGAGGACACTCTTAGATCTTAGTTGCCACTCATTATTTTATGAAATGGGTAGAGGCTATTCCTATAAGGAATGCAATGATCAAGGTGGTGATTGATTTCCTATTGAATAATATTGTTACAAGATTTGGTTGTCCTGAAAGGATTGTCAGTGATAATGCAATGTGCTTCAGGTCTTCTAAATACAAAGAATTATGAAAAGGTTTAGGAATTTAGATGTCATACTCCTCACCTTATCACCCACAAGGAAATGGACAAGCAGAATCAACTAATAAAAGCTTGATAAAGATTCTCAAGAGGATTCTTGAAAAGAATAAGAAGGCATGGAATTCAAAGTTGTCATTAGCTATATGGGTTGATAGGGTAACTATGAAAAAAGCAATTGGATGTGCACCATTTGATTTAGTATATGGAATACATGCGAGGATGCCTCAGAACAATTTACTAGAGATGTATAAGTTTGTTCAAATATATGATGAGGATCTAGAAGATGAAATGCAGTTGAGAATTTAGGATTTAATCAGGCTAGATGAAACTAGAAGAGAATCAGTTTCAAAGAATGCTAAGTTGCAGTTACAAGTCAAGAGTTTGTATGACAAGAAATCAATAGAAAGAAGGTTTGAACCAGATGATTTGGTGTTGATTTGGAATGCCAGATTGGAAGATAAAGGAAAACATGGAAACTTTGGTCCAATCTAGTTAGGGCCATATGTGATTCATGAAAAATGGGGACAAGATTCATACATTGTCAAAGAGTTAAATGGTGACATTCAAGAATTTCTAGTTCATGGACAATTCTTGAAGAAATACTCCAGTTGAAGTACCTTTCTTTCCATGAACAGTAGTTAGGCTTGTATATACTGGTGTGTTTCTTTTTGCCTAGTCTTGATTTAGTTTGTAGGTTTTGTCCTGGTGCTCTTTGTAGTTGTGTTCCAGTGGGTGGTCTTCTCTCCCAAATTTTGAATTCTTGCATGGGCACATGTTACCCATCATCCCTAGATAGAGCCACTGTTAGGCCATTTTCCTGTCATAGTAAAATCCTATGAAATTGAATTTTTCCTTGTGGTTTTCTTGAAGTTGTTCCGCCCTACCTGCAAGCTTATTTTAATGTGTGAAGAATTTTTAAAGTGTTTTATGGCTTGCACCCTTAGCCACATGTTATCTTTCATGTCATCATGCTTCAGTCTAGATTGCACAGCCTAATTTTTAGAAAATATAAGTGAGCTGCCATGCCCTAGCCGCGATACTGTTTTAACCTGTGTGGTAATTTTCCAACATTTTGTGGCCTGGGCTCTTAGCATATAGTGGTTCATTATGTTTCCAAGGTCTAGTTAAGAGTGCATGTCCTAAGGTGTTGAAACCTAGGAGATATTTAAGTTTGAAGGTCTACAAAAATAGTTTACTTCATGTCGCAGGGTTTCTAAAATTGTCTAAGTATAAAAATCCTCAATGTTTTCTATTTCTTTGGTGCCTTTTTGATTTTAAGAGAAAACCCTAGTTGTTTTCAACCTTTCACCTCTTTGTAGCTAGTCTTTGATGCCAACATTCCCTTTGTGCGCTGCTATGACTATGTGGGGCCCAGTTCTTGATGGCCAGTCGCTTGATCTTAGTTTCCCAGGTGGTTAAGTTTTTCATTCGGCAATCACGTGACTATGTGTTCGCATGATCTCTTGATTCTGGTAGTTAAGTGCTTTTCATTAGGTGACCTGGCATTTTCTTCAGTCACATGGTCATGCAATCCTGGCGGTTAGCTCTTTAACCTTCGGCGATCTGGCAAGCAGTTTAGGTTTCTTTTGGTGGTTTGGTCATGTGGCAGGATGTGGTTTGACTAAATCAATGATTATTGCATGATCGTAAGGAATTTTATTCCCCTTTGAAACCATGTGAGCCCCATCTAATTTTTTTTCGATGTCTCGGTGGGTCCACTGTCAAATTTTTTGTAGGCATGCACATTTTTCATTGGTCGGTGGGCTGTGACATGGAAGTTCTCAGCAGGGCCAGTGTTTTCGGTGTCTAGGCATGTTTAAAGTTTGAGCATGATTTATGATCATTGTGATGCCACAAAGAAAGTTGCAAGAGGGTTAATCCTCATGGCATTGCGAAAGCCATCTAATAAAAGATGATAGAGGTATACTAGTGGGCCCAAAATTTTTAGAGAGAATGGTGGTGCAATAGGATCTATGATTGTCGCATGATCGTAAGGAATTTTATCCTCCTTTGTGATCATGCAACCACTATCCGATTTAAAGGTGGACTCAATTGACCATTTTATGGAGAATGATGAGAATCACCCGATCTGTCGGGAATGAGTAAAATCAACGGTTGTGTTTTAAATTGGCTGATTAACCGTTACTTCCCAAAATTTGAATATTTTAAGGGTTTTCTCAGTGATAGAAGGACTAAAATTTTAATGTTTGGACAATGGATCTGCATGGTATGACTTTGCACTCATTGGTACAGTATGGCCCGAGGTATGATTAATTGTGAAAGGTGTCTACATCATGGAAGTGGGTGAGATGGCCTTTCAGGCTGCATTGCAATTGGAGTTGCAAAGAATTTTCATGATGGGTTTCTAGTTTCTTGTATGCCGATCAGTCCTTGGCCATAAATGAAGATCGTTCTGGGATTTTTTTTGCTTCGAGATTGCTTGGTTTCCTCCCCTGTAGTAAATATTGATTGAATCCAGTTGGTATGGTTGTTGAAACCCTAATTCTTCCCTAGCTATCTAAAGCTTGTTGCATCCTTTCCAAAGGATCCTAGGGTAGCTAGTGACTATATATTGTTGTCTGATGTATGGAAAAAAGGTTGTTGATGGTCAGTTCTGAAAATTGAGTAATGAGAGCTTGGGCTTAAGGTCTATTTTTCCTTATCATCTTGTCATTTCACGATGTATTGACTCTACAAGTTTTAATGAAAATGCACTTGAATCCCAGTCTCAAACTTATGTATGTCTTCTCATTTTGATCTTGCATTCTTATATATTAATTTCACAAAGTGAGTTAATGTATGGTATACAAAGTATATTGTGAAAATATCTTTGAGTTCTTGCCAAAGTCAGGATTAAATCCTTAAAGGTAGTTTCAGAGAATCCATGGTTGAATGAGAATCTAATGTCTAAGTGTGAGGTCGGAGAGAAATAATAGGCAAAGCACTTATTCTAGATTTGGGAGTGTTGGAGTTAGAGTTTCAGTGATGTATGTTACATTGTGATTCTGTGCCCTAGGAGGAGACACTAGTCCATTCTCAAGAGGCATTTTTCCCATCATCAATCAAACAAATATAAAGGATAAAATCTTTAAATCAATTTGTAAAGGGTATGAATGCATAACATTTAATGACTTATTTCAAGAAGTGATTCAAAGGTACACCCGCCTAAGTATTAGACTCAAAGTGTAGGAGGATCCTTGTTGATCCTAGTTAATTGGCCCTTTTTCTTGTAGAGTTTGGGGTGGTAATAGAGTCAGTGACATTCGCTTGTCAATCATCATGTAAATCTACAAGTGGAAAGGAAAGGAACCAACATACCCTAATTCCAAAAATTGAATTAAATAGCTCTAACTATGACCAATGGAAAAGACATATCTCTTTTATATTTCATTTTAAACATTTACTCCAAGTTGCTACATATGCCTCTCTTGAACCAGCTGCCACTGCTTCTCAAACTAACATAGATGCATGACAAGTTAAAAATGAAGAATCTCTAGGATTAATTGTTCTTTCAGTTATTCCTAATTTATATGTCTTAATTGGACATTGCACCAAAGCCTATCAAGCATGGGCCATTTTACAACAAACTTATGATAACTCCACCGAATCACGTAAGATTCAACTCCAAGACAACTTGGAAGACCTCAGGTATATTGATTTTAAATCCATGGATGAATTTTTACTTAAATTTGATGCTGTTAAGACATAATTAAGTGGTATAAATGTTACTTTAACTGATATTAGATTAATTACTATCATTCTAAAGAAATTTCTTCCTAAATAATTTCAATATTTTATTACTAACATACATTCTCAGCTTGCTATTCCTAGTTTAGCTCCTCAATTAACTTATGGTATATTTTAAAATCTTTTACGTCAAGAGGAAGCTAAGTTATTGCAATTTGGTACTCTTAGATCTTTTGAACATGATTTTTTGTCTAGGCATCAAAATCATAATACTTCTAATAATAATCATAATTCTCATAATAACAATTATAATCATCACAATAATAATAATAATCATAATAATGGTTATCATAATCAACCCCACTGCAATTATTGTGGGAAAGATGGTCATGTGATCAATAATTGTTTTAAGAAACTCAAACATGAGAAATCATCTACTCCTAATAATCAAAAGTCTCTTAATAATAACTCTCATCAAGCTTTTGTTTCTCATTATGGGATGTTTAATCCTCATGATGATAAATCTACTATTTGGGATGAACCCTATGATGATGGCTATTCTTGGAATAACACTCTAGATTACTATCTTCCTACTCAAACAAATTTAATTCAATGTGATACTATGCACTCTCCTTATGATGCATTCCAATTTGATGATTTTTTCTCTCATTTTGATGATATTGTTGAACAAGAAGAGGAAATTTTCTCTAACTTTCTTAATGTTTCTTTTCCTTCTTTTGATTATCCTATTAAAGATATAGTGATTACTCAAGATGAAATTCATGATGAAGGCACTACTCCTATGATTATTGTGGAGGTTAATGATAATGATGATGATGCTTATACTATCTCTCCTCCTCTTGATATTTTATGTTATGATGAATACGTTACAGATTTGTTTTATTCACAATATTATTTTTCTTTCCAAAGTGTTACTGGTTGAGCACTAGGAGATCCTAATTATAGGAGATCTACTAGTGGTTATTTCCTTATTGCATGCTCAAGTGTTGATCCATCTCCATCTATATTTTGTACTAGAAATGAATATTTAGAATGTACACATGCATCTAAAGAAGTTATATGGAATCAAAGATTAGCTGAAGATTTGGGTCCTCAATAAACACATACACCTTTGTTTTCTCAAAGTTCTATTCACTTAGCCAAAAGTCCTATGTACCATTTAAGCTCCAAAGCACAAGTTGAAGAAATGCAAGATGATCAAGCCAACGACATCCTAGTGAAGACTCTTTCAAAAGAAACATCTCAAAATCATTGTAAACATTTTGGTTTGATATGACCTATTGATGTAATCACCCCAAGTAAATATTAAAGTGGGGTGTTATAATTTAGTAATCTTTCCTTGGTTGTTTTATTTAATTTGAGGATAAACCAAGGTATCCTCCTTTTATTTTATTTAGGATATCCCTAGAGGAATCTCTACATGTAATTTTTTCCTCTAGTCTAAGTGGGAGGACAACTCATATTTTGTAATTCCTTTAATAAGGAAATTAGTTTTCTCCTCCTTATGAGGATTCTCACACTTGGCACACACTTAGTATGAATGTGGCACTCATACACATGGGAGTTACATGAAAACTCCTTCACTCATTGTTGGAAATTTGGCTAGTTTGGATTCATAGATGTTGTCATTATGGCAACATATGATCTCTATTGAGAGCGCAGAATCTGGAATGCAAGTATGGCAAGTTGAAAGAAGAAATTGTCTAAGTATGGATACAATGATCCTGACAGAGCACCCGATGAAGATTTAGTTGGCGACGTCCACTGGAGAAATATTTTTGTTTGTATAGTTAACTAAAGCTTCTATAGAGTATGAGGATACCCCATCTTAGTGCACATAAAGTTTGGAGTAGTATGGACAAAGTTATTCAAAGTTTACCGAAGATAGTTTTTGCAGACATAACAGTTTTGGAGATAGTATTAGTGAAAGAGTTAAGGGATTATTTTTGCTTGTCAAAATAATGACTTAACATTATGAAGGGATGACATCCTAGATGTTTACTCTTGGATAAGGATTTTGGAATCCAACCATGTAAATTTATTATCTCTAATAACTCATATATTAGGCATACTTGAAATGTAATGTAAAAATATATGTGATGTGTAAAAAGAAAGAAAAGATAACTTGCGATAGTTGTATATTGTGATAGAAGCAAAGCCTATTGATGTAAAGTTGTAAGCAGTACCATACTATAGTCAAAAACATTTTGTATTACCTATTTGGGTAGTGAGCTCAGCTGGTGATCAGGTTTTGTAATCTAACTCCTAACAGGGTTAAGGCTTCTAACAAGGCCTAAAGTCCTTTACCCAGGACAAATCTACTATATATTGTAAATTGACTCCTAACAGGGTCCAATATCCCTAACAAGATACTTTTGATTAGTGATCTTTGTGGGTACCATCCCCACCAGGGTTTTCCCTTGGCCAGGGTTTCCTCGAGAACATATCATGTGTTATGAGTTCTTTCTATTTACTACTATGTTTGTTAATCAGCTTGATAATCTTTGTATGCACTAAAGTAATCTGTTATATCCATAAGTGGGCAAAAGAAAAAGTTTGTGAAATACTGATTCACCCCCCCTCTCAGTATTTCCTATTTCTAACAATTGGTATCAGAGCATAGTTACTCAGAGAAGGAACATTCAAGGAAAGCTTAGCAGCTTGAGTAAGATCTCTATGGATATGGATCAGCTTCAAAAGAATCTTGAAGAAGCTCTTGAATAGATTGATATGCTTACTGATGAAAGAAACTCCTTAAGAAGAAAATATGAAGATGCAAAGAATGCTATTGACAAATTAAAAGGTAAGATTGAAGATCTAAAATCTGAAAAGAAATCTGATATGCTTGTTGAAGATTGTGATGAATTAGAAAAAGAAAATGAGATCCTTAAGCATGAACTAAAGATAGTAAATCTGAAACTTAGTATGAAAGATGGAAATTTGAGATCTGATAATGAAAAATTGAAAATTGAGAATGAAGATCTGAGATCAAGACTTGAAAAGGAAACATCTGAATCTGAAAAACTAAAAGTGCAGTATGTGGAACTTGAGAAGTATAATAAAATTGTGAAAGGTGAATTAACTCAAATTAAATAACAACTTGAAAGGCTATATTCAAATAGTGATAAGACTAGAAAACAAATTTCTTTTGAAGAACCATTCTTTGATAGGACTGGATTTGGATTTAGTATGTTTAGAACAATCCATGAAAGTAAGAAGACAGATCTGAAGACATCTGAAAGTGTGGAGGAAATAAAGCTAGATGAGAACACATTGGAAGATCCACCTAAAGAAGAACCACCTAGAGAGAAAGAAGAATCAAAGAAAGAAGAATCAAAACAGGAAGAATCATCTAAAGGTATGCAAAGAGAATTTAAAGGTAGATGTTTTTCTTGTAATACTATTGGACACATGAAGAGAGATTGCACAGGTAAGCAATTTAAACCTCTTAATGGACATTGTTATAATTGTCATAGTTTTGGACACAGAGCTAACGAATGTAGAAGACCTAAAGTAATTTTGAATAATTATGATAGAATGATTGGGAATACTAACAATGCAGATAAGAAATCTATTGAAGAAATGAATCAAAGAAAAGTAGTAGTATGTTTTAGATGCAGCAAAGTAGGACATATTGCTAGAAATTGTAGGTCACAGATTAACTAGCAAGGACAAAGATTTGGAAATAATGGAATCATTCGTCAGATATGCAACAAGTTTGGACACTTAGCAAGAGTTTGTAGAATGAACAATGGAGGTTATCATCATAACCCTAACCCTAGGAACAATGCAAGAAGGAATGAAAATGTAGGAAACAAAGAGAAAGATTGCTATAGCAATAAAGATGAAGTAAAATTTGATAAAGGCACAGATCAAGGAGGTATATTCAGCACTGAAAGTAGTCAGGGAGGTAATGTAACTAATGGTAAGGATGAATCTTTACCTGACCCTTCTTTAAGTACTTAAATTATGTAAGTTTTTGTAGTTTAGGATGTAGGATTAGTGTAGATTAGGAATTTGCATGAGTTAAGTTTTGCGCAGTTAGATATAGGTTTATTATGTTGTATGTCTAATGCTATGGTTAAGTGTGCAAAAGAAAATATTGTGTTTTGCGAGGTCGCAAAAAGTTTTATGGTTGCAGGTTTGCAGAATCATCTTTTTGAGGTTTTAGCGGCAAAATGAATGAATGCGATGTCAGATCAAGTTAATGTGAAGTGTTATAAGGTCGAAATCAAAGTTATCATGATTAAAAAGTGATTGAAAAGAGATTTGAAAGAAGAAAAAGTGAGTTGAGGATGATTTGAAGAAGTTTGGAAGCAGTTTGTAGCGTCGATCATAACGAAACCCTAGATTTGCAAAGTTGAGGTATTTTTTGATCTTTAATCAGTTGATAAGATGGATATTTCTATGGCTCATAATGTTAAGGATAAGAATAGACCTAAGATTAAGAAAGAACTAGTAGAACTAGCTGAAATTGATAACAGTCTAGCACTATCATCCGTACCAAATGGAGTATTGCACATTGAGAATGTTAAAGGATATTTAGGTTGCAAGTTTGAAACTATGGGAGATGCAGATTTTAGTGATGATTACAGGAAATTGTATAATCAGGACATGTCAGTTAAAGTAGCTTATGGGCACCTAGAGAACAATGAAATTATCAAATATTCCATGAAGTATGAATTTAATGATGAGGAATGTACCAAGATCATTTTAAGTAGAATCCACAATGGGAAATTCTGGATGGAGGATAGAGTTATTGATATAACTGTCGATCTAATTCATGATGTTACAAGATTATCAAAAGCTGGAGAGATTCCACTAAATGAAAAGAACATGAGAAAGATTGTTTTAGACAATACCGGATCTAGTTATAATGGTAGAGGAATTGTGATAAGTAAGATTAAGCAAGATGATGTTAGGTACCTTTGCAAGATCCTAACAACTAAATTCTATGGTAGTTCAAGGGAAGATGACATGGTTGCATGAATGGTTCATGTAGCTTATCTTATGTGTATTGAGAAGAAACAAGTAGACCTATGTGAAATTTTGAAAATTTAGTTATTTGAGAACTTAGAAAAGATTAAGAAGGCTAAGTACACACAGTTTAGGTTTTCATCTCTGATAACCTATATGTTTTTCCATATTTTGAGAAGATTTCCTTACACAGTTGATTGGAGTGACAATGTGAACACAATGGAAAGAATAAACTCAATCTACATGAAGCACCTTTTTGATAAAGTCAATGATAGTGTGAAGCTTGTATTGAAGACTTTTTAGAATATTGTTAAGAACAAATCAAGGATTCCTCAATCCTTAGTTGAAAAGCATAAAGATGACATTTATTTTATGGTAGACACTAATTTCACCTACATTGAAGTAGTTGAGCCTAGAATGGAATTCATAGACCCTCTTGGCTATGAAGTATCTGCAGCAGAAATAGTAGGATATGTGAATAGACTGTTAAAGTGTGAGTTGGATGGTCATGCAAATAGGTTTGGAACCTATGAAGAGAATTTCAACTCTGCAATAACTTTGAGAGAAAAGAAGCAATCTAGTAAGAGAGTTGAATCTACTACGAAGAAAATACTAAAAGAATCAGGTATGTCAAGTCATGAGTTTGACATAGCTAAGAAGACTGCAGAAGCCTTGAAGCAAAGTGAAAATCTTGTAATTCCACCTGAGGCATCTAGTGCAGATCTTGTTGATCCTATTGCAGTAAAGGTAAAAGTTGAAGTACCTGAGAAAGATGAAGGAGATAAATCTTTTTCCCCTATTCCTAGAAAAAGAGTAAAAGTGAGTGCAACATGACCCGGCAAGAGATAGAAAGTGATTGTACCACCTGTATCTAGAAAGGTAGCAGTAATTAAAGATGATGATGAAGTTTCAATCAAGAAGAAAACTTGGAAACCAAGAATTGAAAGAGTTAATGAAGATATATTGAAGCATGGAGACTTCACTACGCTAAATAAATTCTATGATCTATATGGATCATTTAATAGATTGAACTTTGAAAATGCAATGATTACACATATGATTATGATAGATAAGAAAATTAGCACTATTCATGGTAAGATCCCAGAAGATTTGTATAACAGACTTGTGAATAGAAAATAGAGAGCACAAGAAGAGGACATAAAGATGAGAGAACATGTAATCAAATAGTTCTTTGAAGTTGAGGATGAAGATCATTTGAAGATATTCTTGAAGTCTCTTGGAACTATATTGAGAACTAAGAGAAGAACAATCCTTATAATGGGAGGCAAAAAGGAGGAAGTACAGAAAGAGACAGAGCAAGCAGTAATGCAAATTCTTGTAGATATAGTTGCAGGAAAGCATGTTGAATCAGACCCTTAGTAGAAGCAATTAGAGGAACCGCATGCAAAGGAAGTTGGTATTGAAGAAGTCCCATCTTCTTCACATATCAATATTGGCAAAGAATCAATGGACATTGAAGGAACCAAAGTGACACTAGAGTTAGATGATGTAGTATTTCATGATCTAGGAAACATTGTTGACAATTTGGCTTTAGAAGAGCAAGAGAAGATTACAGAATCAGAAAAGGATACAGAGGCAGTGGAAGCACCAGCAGTATCAGAATCAGTTCTAGCAGAATAGACAGTTAGAGGTAAACAAATTTTGATAGAGGTCACTACCCCTAGTGCACCTGACAGTAAGAAGAGACAAATTGGTTCAATATTTGAAGACCTTGGAAAAGAATTTGAAGATGATGATCAGCTTGAGTTCATCACATCTCTTAATAAAGTTATTGGAAAGAATAAGAAGGTGAAGAAAATTGAAGGAAAAGTTAGAGTTTTGACAGAGAAACTTGAGAGTGTGATCAGCACTAAGGTATTTGAAATGGATCCACTTGAGAAAGCTAAAATAGTAATAAACTCTTTTGACTCTGAATTTTCTAACTTAAAGGATATTGCTAGAATAAAAGTTCAGGAAGACTTTGAAGCAGAAATGCAACAAAATTTAAGTGTAAATATTCAAAATGATATTGGTAATTTGGATGTATGCATAAAGAATTTGAGGAAACATTTTGAGACTGGAAAGAGTTTGTATATACAATGCACAAAATTAGAAATCCTAACAATTGAAGAAGATAAGAAGATCAGAGAGGAAATAGATGCAATTACAGCTGAAACAAACACCTTGTCAAGCCCAAATGTAAAGATAAGTTCTGTAGAGAAGAACATAAGGAATTTAAATGATGAAATCAGAATGTTAGCAGAGGAGAAGAATAGAAAGATGCTCAGGATTAACATCTTGAGAGAGAATATCTCAATCAAGACCTCAATTGTTGAAGACCAAATTAAGCAGTGTCTTTTAGTAAAGACATCTTTTCAGAAGTTTAGCTTCAATTCCCTGCAAGCTTGTCAGACAGTAGCATACGGATTGAGTACTCTACTCAATGTTGTTGAATCCATCAAGAAGATATGGGAGAAATATTTTGAATCATGGAAGTTAGAGTTTGGTGACTATGTTGTAAGCCTACCGGCTTTGCAATAGCTGACAACAAAGTATTAAGTTTTTTTTGAAATTTTTGTACACCCTATCTTTGTCATTGTTGTCAAAGGGGGAGAGATAGAAGAAAATTGAATATATGTTGAGGAAGGATACTCATAGGGGGAGCTATTCTATGGAGTACAATATTGTATATGTGTTATATAACTTTTGGCCACAATTTTGTGTAAATACTTTGAAGTTTTGTTTGGACACTTAGCCAATTTTCCCATATGTTGCCACCAATGACAAAGGGGGAGATTTTTGGAAATTTGGCTAATGTGGATACATAGATGTTGTCCTTATGGAAACATATGATCTCTATTGAGAGTGCAGAATCTGGAATGCAAGTATGGCAAGTTGAAGGAAGAAATTGTCTAAGTATGGATACAGTGATCCTGACAGAGCACCCAATGAAGATTTAGTTGGCGACGTCCACTGGAGCAATATTTTTGTTTGCATAGTTAAGTAAAGCTTCTATAGAGTATGAGGATACCCCATCTCAGTGCACATAAATTTTGGAGCAGTACGAACAAAGTTATTCAAAGTTTACCGAAGATAGTTTTTGCAGACAGAATAGTTTTGGAGACAGTATTAGCGAAAGAGTTAAGGGATTATTTTTGCTTGCCAAAATAATGACTTAAAATTATGAAGGGACAAAATCCTAGATGTTTACTCTTGGATAAGGATTTTTGAAGCTGACCATGTAAAGTTATTAGCTCTAATAACTCATATATTAGGCATACTTGAAATGTAATGTAAAAATATATGTGATGTGTAAAAAGAAAGAAAAGATAACTTGTGATAGTTGTATATTGTGATAGCAGCAAAGGCTATTGATGTGAAGTTGTAAGCAGTACCATACTATAGTCAGAAACATTTTTTATTACCTGTTTGGATAGTGAGCTCAGTTGGTGATCAAGTTTTGTAATCTAACTCCTAACAGGGTTAAGGCTTCTAACAAGGCCTAAAGTCCTTTAACCAGGATAGATCTACTATATATTGTAAATTGACTCCTAATAGGGTCCAATATCCCTAACAAGATACTTTTGATTAGTGATCTTTGTGGGTACCATCCCCACTGGGGTTTTCCCTTGGCCAGGGTTTCCTCGAGAACATATCATGTGTTATGAGTTCTTTCTATTTACTGCTATGTTTGTTAATCAGCTTGATAATCTTTGTATGCACTAAAGTAATCTGTTATATCCATAAGTGGGCAAAAGAAAAAGTTTGTGAAATACTGATTCACCCCCCCCTCTCAGTATTTCCTATTTCTAACACTCATATCTACTTAAGAGATGGTTCTCCACACATGATACAATTTTTCTCACATTTCCTACACACAATTTTATCTCTTGACATATTTGTTCTCTCATTATTCTATTGAGCTTCTTATTCATATTCTTTCTCTCTCTTTAGGCTTTTCTTGCCTCATTCATAATACACAAAGAAAGTTTTCTTTTCTTTTCCCCTTACAAAAATCTCTTCGCTCTTTGTTGGGATTCTTGGAGTATTCTCATGTTTTGGTGATTGATCTTGCAACTCTTTCTCATATTTGGCTTATGGTAAACTTCTTGCACTTAACTTTCTTTGATTATTTTCATGAACTTATTTTGATTCTTTAATACTTCTAACAATAACATTTGATGAACTAATCTTAATTATGTGTGGTAATACTAGTGTTATAAACACTTCCAAGAATCTGGTATACAAAATAAAACATATATCCATCAGATATGATTTATTGAGAGTGAAGGTATTGGACAATGAGGTAAGACTTGGATATGTACCAACAAAAGAGCACGTTAAATATATTTTCACAAAATCATTGTGCAAATATACTTTTAATTATCTCCAATAGAGGTTGGGGGTTTCACTCCTTCCTAGTGTAAAAAGATATGCATCGGTGTGTACATTGGTCGAGGACACTCTATGCTAATTCTTATCTAAGCTAAATCAGGGTCCAAATTATTGTACTAGTCTTGGATTTAAGTTTGGGCTATATTTGTAGGGTACAAAACATTTTTGACATTCTATCCTTGGGTACAAAATATTTCAAGAATTATGTACTTGCACTTTGACTAAAACTTCTACGAGCCCTCTAACTGTCACTGATTTTCTTGAAAAATATCGGACACCTCAATAATATGTTCCCACACAAAAAAATATAGGGAAAATATGATGTAAAAGGGGTCTCCTTATTCAAATCCCTATTTAGGAATCAACCTTAAAAATGAAGGGAAATTTCATAAAGGAAAGTATGTAAAAAGGTAAATATTTGATTTACCTTGCATCAACCCTCATGGACAGATGTAGAAATTTATCATACCCATGAAGATGTTTGAATTTTCTTCGAATAAAAGTGTTGAGCTTGATATGTAGAATAGGAATCAAAGATTCCCTCACAAATGCATGGATCTATGAATGCCACTCCTATATTTTCAATGTAGATATGCTTGATAGTCACTCGCAATGAAGGAGAGATGAATGGAGATGGAAGGAATGATCTTTCTTGATTGATAATTCTTCTACTTGGCCATCATGGGAGAGAAAATTTATTCAATGGAGAATATTTCCTTGGGATTGAATTAAATAAATTGGAGAAACTAGATCGTGGATGCTTTCCTTCAAATCTTGAATCCAATTGCTCAATTTCTCTTGATTGATTAAGTGCCTTCTTGATAGCTTGAGTGTAGTTGTGATATGAAAAATGAGGAGATATAGGGTTTTTATATACTTCATCCATCATTTCAGGATTAAAAAATAAGCCAGGTCAACCGTGAAACCTAATTTCCCACTAACACCTAGACATAGGGCTCTAAGCCAAATTTGGGCCAAAAAGTGTAGGTACAAAATGTTTGAAACAATATATACCTAGGAAAATAAGCCCAAATTTAAACTAGGTGTTAGGATAGTGGAAAAGATGCGGGAAAAGAGGAAATGAGTTTCTAGGATCAAGAATAACAAACATTAGATCTCAAAATCACCAAAATGGGGCCTAATATAGCATCTAATTATGGGTGCTAACTTTTTAGGATGGTATAATATCAAACCAAATCACCACCAATCACCACAAACATAATTATGCCATGTTAATGTAAAATATGTACCTACATAACCATGACACCATAATCATCACCAATGGCATACCTACACTCAATTACCACCCACATGACTCTTCAAGTCTCAAACTATATCTAACCATGTCCTCAATCTAAAGAAAACCTATATACTTGTAACCATAAAAGCCCAAAGTCTAAAAACATGTATAAAATTAGACTAGGAAGAACCAAATTTGATCATTAACTGTATATCATAAATATTTTATAAAAATATGTACTCCCTTAAGGTTTCACCTCTTAATTCATTTGAATGTGCTCACACTCACACCCTAAATGATAGGCACCAAAAAGTAAATGAATAAGTACACAGTTATCCAAACTCATCAAATTGATAAAACTAGTTGGAACATGCTCAACAAAACCTATTTGAAATCAAAAGAATCTGAATCTATATGCAAAATTTATGACCAAAACTGTGTAAAAGAAACATGACAAAATGCCAAAATCATGGAACCAAACTTGTGCCATATTCTAGTGCTTGGAACTGGCTTTCCAAGGAGTATAGGAACTCCAAAATATGACATCATGGGAAAAAAGTATGCCCCCTAGAGGAGAAAAATCAGTCAGGCTAAAAGGCAATAAACTAGTGGACTTAAACAAATTTAGCCAATCTTCTCTAATTTTCAACTTCCAAAAAACTTAATGTGTAGGGTAGGACAAACCCACAACATATGGAGTAAATAAAATATTAAAATTATTAACATTATTATGCAAGGTATACAACACTCATTTCCTCTTGTTTTGTGGTGTTTTTTTTGAGTGAGTATTTGTTGTTTCCATAATACTATAGTATCAAAGGATGAAATATGTAGGAAATAGTATTTAAAGTCTATATGGGAGAATCCTTTACATTCCTCTACATTTGGTGATGAGATCTTATGGTTCTGGATATAATGCTTATGTTCTATTAGGATTGGTCTAGAGAATGCTCTACATCACTCCATAGAGTTGTTTCTAGTATTATAGTTTGGAGGACATTCTCAAAATTCTTGTGCAACATCTTAGTTCAATTTTTAGGTGTTAGTTTTCTCCACAAGAAGAGTTGTGATTTTTTTTCTTGAAAGTGTGGTTTGTGTTGGTCTTGGATCAAATTAGTTCGCTTTCTTGTTTAGATCATATTATTTTGGTGAATTATTGCATTGGAAGTGAAGTTAAGATATCTTTTGGGATCTTATCGTGGCGTATGAAGATCCACATTGAAATATGTTCATTGAATTATGTTTTTAGGTTGATTAGTTATGCAGTATATTGTTTATCTACAATTTACATTTTGATGCTGATTTTGGAGGATGTGTTGTTGCATGTGAATTGTTTTGATCTTCTTAGAAATATTTGTTATAATTTTTTAGATCCACTTTATCTCTTGGGGTGGACCACAATCACCACAATTGAGCTTGGTGGCTCACTTGTTTGGAATTTTTTTCTATTTTGGGTGACTCAATTAAGGGTTTTGGTGAAGAATTTTATATATATATATATATATATATATATATATATATATATATATATATATATATATATAAGATTATTTAAACATGTTGATGTGTGCAAGAGTGTGGATCAAGTGTAGAAGTAGTTTGTAATGAGTTGTACAAATATGTGTTGAATATAAGTAAAAAAATCAATTTGATGAGGCACCTTCATGGTGCATATCATTTAGAATATCAATATTTGTGATAGAGGATGTGTGTGTGGTGTTTGTCATGAAGTTGGTCACTTGATACAATGATCCAAGAATGACTTATTGATTGTAGAATTGATAGAGGTGGCATGCTAAAGTCTTGTTCATTCTAATTCATAATATTCTTATATCCTGCTAGAAGACAGTGAGCCCTTCTTGGCAGTTTTGTACAAATTTGTATCTTTCCATGAGGTAGTGCATTGTAGTCCACAATTTCTTTGAATATTTCTCTAAGGTTGTGGACCTTAGCCTACAAGTCAACTAAAAAGTAGTGAGCTCCTTGAAATGAACCCAAAACATTGATTGTAATATTGTTCTTCATATAGTGTGAGTTGGATATCATACTAGTTTTTACCTCATTTGGTTTCACATGTGAAAATATGGTGTACATATTTATGGATGTCTATTTATTTATATTTCCTTGCTATTAATTTGGTTAAGGTTAATTGATGTGTAATTGTGATTGAAAATTTTAAATGTATGTTCAAGGCTGATTCACTCTCCCCGCCCATGTTTTTGGGTGTGTTCAAAATAAGATCCAAAATCAATGCTAATTTTTTGGAAAGATCCTTACCTATCATGACTAGATTTATTTACCCCTATATTTAATTCTCAAGCCTTAGTTTCTCTTAGAATTGTACTCCTCACCTAATGTTGGTAACTTGAGTTTCTTAAAGACCTACAAGCATGTGAAACAATATTTTTTGGGGACAAAATTAAGAAGTATTTTTAGAATTTTGTAGCCAAATTTGATGTGTGTAAGATGACCAAAGATAAACTATCAAAGCATTAGGACTATGACAACCACTTACTAAATTTTAAATTAGGCTTTCTAGAATAATTCTCTTATGGATTTCATTTTGATACTTCCATTTTAAGGGTGGAGAAACCTATCTTGGTGATGGTGGATCTCTTGATCAAATATAGACCTTTTATTTTACCTCATCCTCACCCTACTTTTATGGATTCTTAACACTTCTTGGATCTAGTTTATAAAATATATAGGATTCCTTTCTCTATTTATGAATTATTATGATATTATTTAACTAGAAAATTATGGAAATATTTGTTAATGTTGAAATGAACCAATTCAATTATGAGTTCAACTTATCATCCTCAAATTCATGGGAATATATGTTTTCTAACTAGTGTCTTGAGACTTATTTACATTATTTTTTCTTTGAACAATAAGGATAGTGGGTCAAGTGGCCATCTCTAATCGAGTGGTGGTAGAATAATACTTATCACATTGCTTCCAAAATTACCCCTTATGAGGCCCTCTATATTGCTCCTCCATTATTGTGTTTTCTTTTATAAAAATGTATACTCATTTTATTAATTATAAAAAATGTATACATTGAACCTGGTTCAGGGGAGCATATTGGTAGGAAAGAACTCAGAAGAAAACCTATGGTTGTAGCTCCTGATGCAATCCTAAGACCTAAGACACTTTACAATAATACAACAAAATTCTATATTCTAGTACAATTATAGATATATCACGTCCCCATCCAAATCCCATGAAAGACACCCAAAGTTAACATCATTTTATCCAAATAAGAAGGCCTATTGACTACTTAATGCCAATCTAACATTGGCTCAAAATTGCATGAGCCAGTAGGTGGAACATCATTGAAATAAACACTCTTTTGATATTAATGATTCAACATTTTTGTGTCTCCAACCCCATAAGAAACTTTTAATAATTTTTTTAATGGTACTATTAGGTTATATAGTTCATAGGTGACTTGGTACATACAAGTTAGCATTTCCATTTCTTGAATCCACCTAATTTTTTCATATCCCTTATAAAAATAAAGTAAGGCTACCCCGAGTTCTTGGGATAGGGAAAATAGGGGACGTTGGGAAGATTTTTTGGACAACAATTTTTTTTTGCCAAGTTTTGGGAGGACTAGGGGACAACAAAGAGGACAACTATATAAAAATAGGAAAATTTAAAATATTCATGTGAAAGAATGCATAAAATATACACCTATACATCATAGAACTTTAAAACATAAGAATTAGTAGAATTCTTATGCCAAATTTATGTTATTTTGAGAGTCAAAATCAAATT
Source organism: Chamaecyparis obtusa (assembly GCA_027943335.1). NCBI lineage: Eukaryota > Viridiplantae > Streptophyta > Pinopsida > Cupressales > Cupressaceae > Chamaecyparis > Chamaecyparis obtusa. Next base: position 55,731 of record BSBK01014362.1, on the reverse strand, counting down.
GCCTCTATTATTCAAATGTAACATAAAATACCATTATATTATAAAATAGAAAATTTTGTCATTGTCATGACACAGTATAAATAATATGTATATTTATAGATGCCCAGATATTGCATTAGTAACAAAAAGTTGAAATTTTTTCCACTTTTTTATAAACCCATGTCTAATAAAAAATAAAAATTAGTTCACAACAACTATAGTAGAACTTAACCAATCTTAGTATGAATGATAAAGAGCTAATTTATTTTGGGATGAGGTATTTACCTTAAGTGTATCACTAATTCTAAATTAGAATCTAAGAAAATAATCAACGAATCTATGGTGTTTTGTTTTGTAATTAGATTTATAATTATTTATATATTTTAATTAAGAAAATATATGATTTTTGTTGTCTAAATAAATTTTCCTCTATGGTCATTACATAAATGTGAAAATTCACATATTTAGTCAATCTAAAAATAAAATAATATTTATACTAATAAAAAATGTAGTATATGTACAAAGACTAATTTAAGCTTAATGTTTCAATCCTACTTTTAACTTTTTAATAAAAAGAAAGAATGATGTTTCTCACCCACCTCAATATTTAATAATAATTATTTCATTTTCATTTATTTTAGCAATAAATTATTTTTAAAATATATATTTTTCTATTTATCATCTTTTTAGGGAAATAACTTAGAATTTATAGATATTACTAGCAATTTGATGCAAGAGCATCAGGGCATGTCAAGATGCCTCAAGAAGATAAAGGACACAAAGAAGACAAGATGGAGTTCAAGCAAGTGAATTGGAATTTTTTAAAGCCAATAATGGCCTTTGAAGGCTATAAGAGCAATAAACATTATGACAATGTATTAGATCCTAAAGGGCCTGTTAAGGACCTTAGGATCCTAAATGGTGAAAATAGAGAAAAATGATAAAGATGATGTAATTGGAACCTTAGGAGTCTAAAATGAATTTAGGAATATTTTAAATAGCCTAGAGGATCTTCTTGACAAGTTTGAGAGAGTATTTTGGTGTTTTATTCAATAAATTGTAAGTAGGTCGATTCAAATATTTGAATCCCAATAGTCACATGCATTTAGGAGGCAATTTAGTTTTTGTGTGTGTAATGATTAAAAAAGAAGTCCAACTGATTGGAGAAGGTTGAGGGAGTTATAAGGGAGTTAGTCAAGTAATTTTTTTTATCATTGTACGACATGATTGTATGTGAGGAAATTACTGGTGTACGAACTGTGTCCAAGAATCAATAAAAACTCATATTTGTTGTTAGTTGATGTTGATCTAGCATTGTTTTGTGTTTCCCATTTGATAAATAGATGATATAAGCAATGAAGGAAATTTTTTACATTGGTTTCAATCCATTTTATTTTTTTTTAAGTTCATTTAATTGACTGGTCTATTAGAACAGGGCTGACTGATCCAAGAAATCAATATTTTCATGCAAGTTTGAACTAATCCAATGAATGGATCATCATTACATGAATGATATAAACCTGATTCTCATGGAGTGATTTATCCCTAATATGTAAAATAAAAATCTAACAATTTAATGTGCAAATGAAGGGTTATTTGATGGTGATCATCGTGAAAGAGCGTTGAAGGGTTAATGGAAATTGTTGGTTGGGAGAAACAGTGAGAGAATTGTATGGAGGCATAATTTTTATGGTTTTTGGTGTCTAGATACACCCTATGTATAGTGGATACACCCTTGGTTGGTCCTAGAAGTGAGTGGAGAGCATTCTATTGATGAGCCCTAGTTTAGAGGGTTTCTTGAGGGCAATTTGGGGCTTTAACACTTGGGAGAATCCAAGGCCAAAATTCGTTGAAAATTTGGAGGTTTGAGATCATATGTGGAGACTTTTGAAAGTATTGGAGTTAGGGGAGAATTATATTTAGGAGTTTCTTTGTTAATTTACCCATTTTGGGGCTTGTTGGCAAGGAACAATCAAAGAACCTTGAATATTGTCCAAAAATAGATATACTGAGTTTCATATATGTTATTATTCATCCAAAAGGGTATCCTAAAAGATGATGTTTTTTCCTAGTGTCTTGAGGAAATATAGAGTTAAGTGCACTTCTATACCATTGTTGACCTACACGGAGGGGCTATTAGGCCTGTTTGTCAAATAGAGAGTTTAGAGTGTTGGGTTTGGTTCTAAAACTTAAAATTTGTAAAACCGTATTGAATCCAACTAATAAAGGTCATTTAAATCCATATAAGACATTTGTAAAGGTGTGTCCACTTGTGTTCACTTTGGTGCATTTAGGCCTTAGGGGTTATTGGAGAGTGCCTAAACCAATAAAGGTAAATCCATCAAATTCATCATTTAGTCCTTCCACCAGTAAAACCTCTACATTAGGTGGTATCAGAGAATTAGGGAAAGGTTTGGATAGAAGTCTAAAGAGTCATGGCACCTAAGAACCAGATGGCTAGAGAAATAGAAGAGTTGAAGGAAACACTTGATAAGAAGGAAAGATAGAAAAGAGAAATAGAGGTAGCAAAGGAAAGAGAAGAGACACAGATGATGAGAGAAAGAATTCAATTCCTTGAGAGGATAGAATCCTTGGATAAGGAAAGAAGAGAATCTAGGAGGGAAGAAGAAGTTCATGGGGAGAACCATTAAGAACAAGGAGAGTTCCATGGAGGACAAGAGAGTAGGGGTCATGGAGAAGAAAATGATCCTGAGGAGATGAGGGTTATCAGATTATAAAGGCAGTGCAAAGTACTTGAAGAAAGAACAATGTAGATTTACCAATCTACCAAGGAAAGATGGATACTAAAGAGGTACTTGGTTGGTTAGAGGAACTTGAAAACTACTTTGATTTGGAGGATGTGGAAGAAGAGAAGAAGGTAAAGTTGGAAAAAGAAAGGTTGAGAGGTACAACACTTACATGGAGGACAAGGATTCAGAATGAGAGGTTAGCAAGAGGGTTGAACAAGATAACACATTAGCAGAGAATGAATACCATGGTTAAAGGACAATTTTTTTCCTCAGATTTGGCTATACAAACAAAGATGAGAAGGAATAACTTGAAGCAAAGGGACATGTATATCATGTCTTATTATAAACAATTTCACACCCTAAGCATTAAGGAAGGCATAAAAGATGAAGATGAAAAGGTTTATAGGTACATGAATGGCTTGAAGTACAACATACAAGATGAGATTGGTTTAAACATACTGATAACCCTAGGAGAATGTTTTCAACTTGCAGGCTCGGCAGAGGAGAAGTTAAAAAGGAAGGATGAGAGACAAAGTAACAGAGGAGAAGGAGCCATGAGAGGAAGAGGTGGAAGATAAAATATAGAGTTTCAAAGTAGAAATTACAAGGATAAAGACAAGAAACCTATGACAAATCAGAGGGGAGGATCTAAAGGAGGCAGATTTGGTGGAAGAGGCAATGGTATTTTCATAGGAAGATTTTTTCATTGTAATGAAGTTGGCCATTAGTCATTTAGATGTCCTAAATGGATTGAATTAGACCAAGGTAAGGATAGAATAGTACAACTTTTGAAAGGAGAGGATGAAGAGAAGGAGACACCTAAATCTACCTTGATAGAACCCGAGGTTGGTAAAATTTAAATGTAAGAAAAGGTGAGAAACTTTTAGAACAAAAGGTAAATATTTTCAAGACTAATTATTTATGTAAAGGCAGGATATGTAGATTGATTGTGGATTTTGGATCACATTACAATCTTGTTTCACTTGATATGGTTACTAAGTTAGGAATTATACCATTTAACCATCTTAATCCCTACAAGGCCACTTGTGTTACCAAAAAACAACATGTAGTGGTTAGTCAGAAGGCTTATGTGAATTTTTCTATCAATTCCTAGCAGGACAAGGTTCTTTATGATGTTATTCCTATGAAATATAGGAATTTGATTCTTGGTAGACCATGGCAGCACAGTAGGAAGACTATTCACGATGGTTTTGAGAACACTTACTTGGTGAATAAGGATGGAAAGAAATACAAGATGAATCCTTTACCTTTGGATGGTGAGAAAGAAAACATTGTCATATGTTTTGGCAATCAGATATTTGACAAGAAAAATGATACTGGCTGGAGGATAGAAAATTCAGAAAATAGGGACAGTCCTAAGGCTAAAGGACTTTAGGAGTTGAAGAGTGTGAAAATAGGATAAATTATTTGTCCTATTATGGATCAAAGGAAGGGTGAAAGCAAGGATAAGTTTTAGAGGCAACCAATGAAGAGGATGGAATCTATAATGTAAATAAATACAAGCAGCAGTAGTCAACGAAGCAACAACAACAACAATACTACCTAAGGCAGGGACACTTGAAAACAAGTTTTGTTTCTAACATTGATTGGATGTGCAAATAGTTTGGAGAGGTAGGAGGGAAGCTACACTTGGAGATTTCATGAATCCTAACTAGAAACATGATGCAAGGAAGAAATAGCATAACTCTTGGGACAAGAGTTTCTTTGGAGGAGGGGAGTATGATACAGGAGCATCAGGGCATGTCAAGATGCCTCAAGAAGATAAAGGAAACAAAGAATAAAAGATGGAGTTCAAGAAAGTGAATTGGAATTTTTTAAAGCCAATAAGGGCCTTTGAAGTCTATAGGAGCAATAAATATTATGAAAATGTATTAGATCCTAAAGGGTATGTTAAGGACCTTAGGATCCTAAATGGTGAAAATAGAGAAAAATGATCAAAATGATGTAATTGGATCCTTAGGAGTCTAAAATGAATATAGGCATTTTGAAATATCCTATAGTATCTTCTTGAAAATTTTGAGGGAGTATTTTGGTGTTTTATTCAATAAATTGTAAGTTGGTCGATTCAAATATTTGAATCCCAATGGTCACATGAATTTAGGAGGGAATTAGTTTTTGTGTGTTTAATAATTAAATAAGAAGTCCAACCGATTGGATAAGGTTGATGGAGTTATAAGGGAATAATTTAAGTAATGTTTTGATCATTGTATGACAGGATTATATGTGAGGAATTTACTGGTGTATGAACTGTGTCCAAGACTCAATAAAAACTCATATTTGTTCTTAGTTGATGTTGATCTAGCATTGTTTTGCATTTCCCATTTGATCAATAGATAATATAAGAATTGAAGGAAATTTTTTACATTGGTTTCAATCCATTTTATATGTTTTGAAGTTCATTTAATTGACTAGTCTATCAGAACATGGCTGAATGATCCAAGAAATTAGTGTTTTCTTACAAGTTTGAACTAATCTAATAAATAGATTGTCATTCCATGAATGATATAAACCTGATTCTCATGGAGTGATGTATCCCTAATATGTACAATACAAATCTAATAATTTAATGTGTAGATGAAGGGTTATTTGATGGTGATCACCGTGAAAGAGCATTGAAGGGTTAATGGAAGTTGTTGGTTGGGAGCAGCAGTGAGAGAACTATCTAAAGGAGGCATAATTTTTATGTTTTATGGTATCTAGATACACCCTATGTATGGTGGATCCACCCTTGGTTGGTCCAAGAAGTGAGTGGAGAGCATTCTATTGATGAGCCCTAGTTTAGAGGGTTTCTTGAGAGCAATTTGGGGCTTTAACACTTGTAAGCATCCAAGGCCCAAATTGGTTGAAAATTTGGAGGTTTGAGATCATATGTGGAGACTTTTGAAAGTCTTGGAGTAAGGGGAGAAGTAAATTTAGGAGTTCCTTTGTTAATATACCCATTTTGGGGCTTGTTGGCAGGGAACAGTCAAAGAACCTTGAATATTGTCCAAAACAAGATACACTGAGTTCCAATATTTCATTATTCATCCAAAAGGGTATCCTAAAAGATAATTTTTTTTCCAAGTGTCTTGAGGAAATCTAGAGTTAAGTGCACTTCTATACTGATGTTGACCTACAAGGAGGGGCTATTAGGCCTGTTTCTCAAATAGAGAGTTTAGAGTTTTGGATTTGGTTCTAAACCTTAAAAATTGTAAAAAATTGTTTAATCCAACTAATGAAGGTCATTTACATCCATATACACCATTTGGTAAAGGTGTGTTCACTTGTGTTCACTTTGGTGCAGGGTGAACCCACAATAGTGGGTTACACTTTCTTGCCTGAACGGACGCTAAACTCTACATTTTGAGAAAAAATTTCAGATTCAGATGCATATTGTCATTGAACTGTTCAAAATCAAAGGATAAATTAATATAGAGTCTTTTAGGATTTTCTGTCTAATTTTTATTTTATTTTTAATTTATTTGAATACAATTTTCTTTCTCCCACAAAAACTTGTATGGTGCTAAAATTGTCATTTTCAAATAGTAACATTATTTTCATAGAGCATAATTTTTTTAGTAAAATAGATATGAATGTGATTCTTTCAAATTTAGTTTTGTAGCATCCATATGAAGGGCATGCAATTGGTTTGACGATATTATCACTATTATTGCATACTTTACTAACGTTTGAAGTTGACTAAACCATAATTTTGACGTACCTTGACTACATAGCTTATAACTTATTGTGTATTTATCAAATTTCAATTTTTTTTAATAGAAAGTAGACTCAAATATGAAGGGTACTATTATTTTTTTTTTTAAAAATTCCTTTTCTTACTATTTTTGAACGTCAAACTAAGAGGTTTATATTTGATAAAAAACCTACATTCATTTAACATCAAAAACCATACACATAATAAATTTAAAAATAGTCAAATATATAATCGTTAGAAAGCTAGTTCTGAGTACTTATTGTATGCAAAAGGATGTCTTCTTATTCTTCCATTTGATCAGTGCGCTTGAGGCCCGAAGCCATGAAATTCTCAAAATTTCTTCAAAACTTGCAACCATGGCCTAAACCAGGGACTTTTGATAGAAATTACTTTCAATCGAAACTTTTGAATTTTGATATAAAGTACTTTTGATCGAAAGTAATTTGCCAAAAAATGCAAATTCTAGCCATTACTAAACCATTTTCGATCGAAAGTCATTTAGTTTCGATAGAAAGTCAAGTTTCTTTCGATAGAAACCTATGTCGGCTTTTTTGGTGGCATTTTCGGTTAATAAGGATTAGGTATAAAGAAATGTATATTTTTTTCATTTCATAAATCCGAAAGCTATAAAATAGTTTGCATTTAGGAGAAGGAAGACATTTTGGCACAGAATAATTTTCTAAGTTGTGATGGGAAATAAAAAGAGAAGGCTAAACAAAAGTACACGACATTATTTAGAAGAGACTGAACAAAGACTACATGAAGAATCATGAAAAAGATATCATCGTCGGAAAAAAGGTATGTCTAAGATGTTTCTCTAGATAGATATTTTAAGTTCATGGTCAAGACTTGTCTTAATGTTCATGTAAATGTGATATTGTACCTATTAGACTTAACTAGACCTAACTGTAGACCTATTTGGACTAATAGGACCTATTAGGACTAATTAGGACCTATTTTTGGACTAATAGGACCTATTAGGACCCAATTAGAATCAATGAGAACCAATTAGCACCTAATTAGACTCAATTAGTGTATGCACCCTAAAATGGTCGCCTAGACTTTGGGATTCAGCAATTTGTCAAACCCCTGAATCAATATTTTCAAAAATCAGCATTTTTCAATTATATCAATTTCCTTGATCAAATCCTATTTTATCATTTATTCAATTATTTTCCTTGGGCTAACCATTTTATCCTAAAATCTTTATTTATTTAAAAGGAATTTCCTCCCCTTTTATTAAATAAAAAGCCCCCACCTTTCCTCTTATCCTAAGTTGCACAAATAAAGCATTATTCTTATTTTATAAAAAAAAGAAAAGCACTTTTTGTCTCATATGGACACAAAAGTCAACTCTTATTTTCTCATTGGAGGAGATTTGTGCACATGGATTGCTCCTCTTTCAAGCTCCACCCTTGATTAAATCTTTTGCCTCTTAATCTCCATGGTCCATTCCTTTTCAATTCCTTTAAAAGGAGAGCTCTTTTCTCATTCTTAGATCCCAAATTTTTATGCTAATCTTATGTTGCAGGATTTCTTGGAGACTTTGGAGCTTTTGGAGATCATTTCTTGCATTCTAGTTTCATTTATTTCATCATAGCTTTCATGGCATCTAGCTTAGTTTTCCTTTATGCTCTAGATTAGCTCACATAGCTTAATTAGCAAGGGTTTGTAATACTTTCATTTCCATAGCTTATCTTGCATCTTCATTCTTAGCATAGCTTGCATCGCATTGCATTTTCATTGATTCTTGAGGATATTGGCATTCTTTCCCTTGTCTCTTTGAATCTCCCATTGTGTGGTTTACTAGCAAGGTTGCATGCTTCAATAGCTCTAGCTGAGAGCACCATCAACATCCTTGTGACTCCATGCCTAGGGAGCTCTAGGTCACTTTCTCAAGGTTTCCCATTCATGGATTCCCTTGGAAGTAATGACTTAGAGAAGTGCACTATTTAGTGTGTACATTTTTGGTGCCCACCATGGGGCGGAACATTCTTGTTTTGTCCTTCCTTTTATGCATTTTCATCATTTTTTCATCAATATTTGCTTGTTGTTTCATCAATATTTGCTCTCTAGTTGTTTTTTTTTCTGACATAATTATCGTGCAACAATTTTCCAATGCCGTACGATAGTTTCTTATATACCAATGTGATATTTTACTAGTTAAAATATCGTACGCTTTGGCAGATTGTGTCGCAATGCTGTTCTATTCTCTGTCGCACGCAGGTATCAGGAATTATCGAAAAGAGATAAAATATCGCACCAGTATAGAATGAAATATCGTACGATCCTTTCTTTGATAGAAATATTGCCCAGGCTTGGTAATGAGCATTTTTTGTCATTTCTTTGCAAGATTTACTTGGTTTGATTCAGATTTTTGATTTGTTGTGGTAGAATAGGGGTCTATTTGTAGATTTCATTTGGTTTTTGATGTGCTAACCCTTGTAGGGCTAACAAGTTGTGCTTGTAGGTGCTCCTATTGCTTGAAATTATTTTCTTAAAAGAACGCATGTCAAAGCTCCAAATGCACAAGGGCTACTAATGGTTTTTGCAGGGCTGCCCAAAGCATAAAAACCAATCAACTGCTTGTTTGATTGCTTTCCTTTTGAGTGCGGCATATACTAGTTGTTTCATTTCATTGGCACTTAATATCTTGTTGTAGGAATCTTTGGGTGGTAGGAGAAGTATGCTCTTCACCCTTGTGGTGAACCAAAAAATCTTGACCCATCTTTAGATTTTGAAAGCAAGAGGGTAATTGAACCTTTTCTTGGTGTGTTTGGGAGATATTTTTGAGCTAGGAGATTATGCTCTTCACCCTTGAGGTGAAACAAAAATCCTAACACTCAAAGGTTGATCCACTCTTTGTTTAGCTTTTACAATCCTTTAGCAGGCTTTCTCTTTAGCAATCAAGAGGAATGACCCAAGTGGAGACAAGCTTTTTGTCAGCTATTCTGACCCACTATAAACTCAAGGCTATCAAGGACACAAAACCTCCGTAGACATAGTACTTGTCTTCGCTTGATGTGAGTACTTGTGGGATTGTAACCATGAGGAAAATGTTGAGCAAGAGTGCTTAAGGTACTCTTGTGGCTGCGAGGTCCATTACTTGCTGCAAGGTAAGGAGTCCCTTTGTGGAGCAAGAGGGGTATTATGAACAGAATCCCTTACTAAGAACCATAGATATAAGCCACCCTATTTTTTTGATTAGCTTCTTGGTGCAAGGATTGATCCTATTCAACTAACCCGGATCACCCCAAGATTACTCACCATCTATGTTCCTTTGGTTGTGTCATTGACACTTCCATGACAAAGCCAATATCTATTGTGGGCAACCACTTTGTCTGAGGAAATGGAGCATCAAGCGTGGGCCAAGTTGTTAAGTATTGAGCCATTGTCTTTTTAGGCTAGTAAGTGCTTGAAGTGTTCTCATTGTGATCTACCCATGTAAACGTTCTCAAATATCAAACATCAGAGTAGCATTCATAGGATTTTATTGCTTTGATATCACAATTGCTTGTCTTGGCAAGGTTGCTTTTTCCCTTGTGCAAGTGTTTTATGACATGTTTGATCACCTACTATTTGCAAACCTGTCTATTTACTATTGTCACTATGCTTGAAATTGAAAAATCTGACCTTCAAACTAAAGTTTTGGCCAAACTGCCCTTAAAATTGAGATTTTTAGCACTCACTGGTCAAGAGTCATACGATCCTAAAACTATATCACACACTGTAGTGAGAATTATCATGCAATAGTTCATCACTAGAAGACTATCGCATAGCTTTCTTGGAAAGTATTGCATAGGCTACCTGGAAACTATCGCACTGCTTACTGAAAAATATCACCTAACCAGGAATTATTGTATTGTTAGCTTGGAAACTGTCGCACAGAACCTTTTTGCTACCTATCTATTTTTTTGCAATTTTTAGCCTTTCCCTAGTCGACCAGATTTTAGTAGGTGACTTACTCTACTACTAGAAACTTGTTTGTACCTTAGGTTCTTATTTTTAGATCCCTTGAATTATTTTTCTCTGATTTTACAAAGTAGTCTTGCTTGTCATTGATAAGTTAGAGATCATCCTTGTTGAAAAAGTACACCTTTAGATTCTTTGGTAACACGCTTGGAGAGTTTTAGTACTCTTTTGTCCAATTCACTTCCATCAAAATTCAATTTTAAATTCAGCTATATTTGGTAAATCCATCCTCCTGGTCCATATGTGTTAGGATACTTATCCTTTTATTATACACCTCTATGGCAGTGTTGGTTTACACCTTTTGTAGCTTTCTATCTTACCATCTCTTTTTTTGGACAATTGAACACTTTTACTATCCTAGTTTGGTATTGACATTTCATAAGGTCATCTTATCACCTAGGGTCCTTTTCTTTCATGTTGGTTATGACAAGGTACCAAGTTAGTCAAGGAAAATTACCTCAAGTTGTCTTTGAAAAATTACCCTTAGTCCAAAATCATCAAAAGAAAAAGGGAAAGAAACCCATCTTTGATCAATCACCTAGGAGTGATTCTGAAGCTTGGTTTGACCCAAAGAGAAATCCTAGTGAGTTGAGTACCTCTTTACCATCTTCTAAATCAAATATGGACATGAGCTACACTTTGACTAGAAAACAAAGAGAAGTGATGGATTAAAATCTTGATGACATTTTCCAAAGACATAGGGATAACATGTTGTTTGGTGATGAAAATCAACCTAAATCACCCCCTATTAACTCAAGATATTTAGACACCCATCAAAGAGCCGAAAGACATTATGGGCAAGCTCACCAAGATGCATGGTCACAACATGAAGACCAAAACAATGAATTTGGTGATGCTCATGTGAATGCCGCATTCACTAATGACTTGTTCAAACATTCAAGGTCCAACTCTCCACTCAAAACAACCTCAAGATATGCAAATGAAAGGCTTAAAATAATTGAGTGTGAAAAGAAAGTTTTTTTGGATGAACAAGCCGCTAAAGAAGAAAGGTTTAGACACCTAGAGGAAGAGCAACAAGCCTTGTTAGAGTTGAGAAGAAAATAATTCCAAGAGGAACAAGATAGGCTTTTGGCCCAACAACTCAATGATCAATTCAACAATAGGGGTACCAACAGTGGAAACAACTCTCCACCATCTACTCCCTCAAGAACCCCAAGAAGTAGAAGGTGGTCAAGGACCCCTTAAAGATCTCCTAGTCCTAGAGGAAGGAGGATTTCACAACATAGGAGACACACACCTCCTAGGAACTTGAGACAACCCTCCCAATGAGCTCATCATGGCTCTCAACATGGAGGAAGTAATGTAAATTTTTATGATCAAGATTTTATGAGAATGCAACAAGAGCCACTATTCCAACAATATTTGGAGAAGTATCTTGATCAAAACAAGGATAGGTTCCTAGAGAGCTTGATTAACAAAGGTGCTAGAGTCCCTTACAACTTTGATGTGGATAGGAGAATCAAGAAACAAGGACCCTCTCAAGAAGAGGAAATCAAGAAACTCAAATGAATGATGGAAAAGGTGTTGGCACCTAAAAGTTCCTTTTCACTTGATTCTATTTGTCCCAATCCTTTCGACAAAAGTGTGACTATGACAGATTTTCCTAGGAAAGTTGAAATTCCCCAATACGACAAGTATGATGGCAATGGTGACCCACATGATCATGTGCGTCAGTTCTACATCATGAGTTTTGAGTTTCACCAAGATGACTCTTATCTTATGAGATTATTTCCAAGGAGCCTCAAGGGCCAAGCCATGGAGTGGTTTACCAACATAACCCCTCCTGTCAAAACTTTCAAGGAACTTGTCCATAGATTTGTTCAACATTTTGCATACAACTTGTCAAGATCAGTCACTATGTTAGACTTATGCAATTTGAAATAGAACCAAGGGGAATCCTTTGTTACCTTCTTGCAAAGGTGGAGATGATTATGCTCCTACTATTCTAGGACTATTCCTGAGCATGAAAGGATTGACATCATTGTTAGTAATTTGGTGTTTGAAATGTGTTATGAGGTTCAGAAGATGGTCTTTGATTCTTTTGATACTATGGTTGAGACCGCATGTTGAGTTGAGGATGTCTTAAAAGAGAAAGGAATTTTGACCAAACATAGCAATAACAACAATGGTCAAAATCCTAACAATACTAATAAGGACAAAGGCAAACACTCACACTGGAACAAGAATAAGCAAGTAGTCAACGATGGAGTTGTGGACTCTTCCCAACCCAAGGATCAAGGAGTTCTCCATTTTTCTAGTGTAGTCCAAGCTATGAATCTCAACACATCCTCCAACCAACAAGAGCATAAACCAAAGTACCAAGAAAAGCCTAAGAAGGAGAGGCAATAATTTTCTAAACTAGGTGACTCCTATGAGGATGTTTTCAAGGCACTTATTGCCAATAGCCTTGCACAACCACAAGATCCAATGAATTTCTACATACCTGACATTAAGCCACATTGGTGGAATGAAAAAGCTTTTTGCAAATTCCACAATGGCATTGGACATGACATTAAACATTGCTGGAAACTCAAACACCTTATTCAGGATCTTATTGAAAGTGGAAAACTTTAGATTGATGGGTTGAATACTAATGTAGACCATAAGGCATTCAAGGAGCCTTTTCCCAAATATGAAAAGGGGGAAACCTCTAAACCCAAGAATGGCAAGGCCAAAATCAACTATACCTCTATAGGTGTAGAAAATGTGATCAATATGCTTGAGGTTGTTGAGTAAAGTGTCAACATGATGGGAGACAAAGATCCTTATGGTTATGATGTGGGCTCTCCTCCTATATTTGATGAAGAACCTGTGGTGGTGCTTAGGGGTCCTCACTCTCAAAGGTCATCCCAAGCTCTTAACATTGTCACCAGAAGCCAAAGTCAAGGTCCTGTGGTTATTAGAGGTCCTAGTTCCAACCAGTCCAACAAACCCAAGAAAGTGACATCCAAGAATGTCACCACCAAGTCAGCAATCAATCTTGAAATGAGCTACAATATTGTTGACCAGTTACAAAGAACACCAACTCAAATCTCAATTTTTGAACTCTTGGAATTGTCTCCAAGACATAAGCATGTCCTTGAGGATGCTTTGCATACAACCAATGTTCCTAACAATATAGATGTTGACCAATTCCAGAACATGGTTAACCACCTTGCTAGTCCTCATTACCTAACATTCTCAAAAGAAGATGACAAATCTTTGATCCATCCACATAATCTTTCCCTTGATATCGAAGTCATGATCCACAAGACCCATATCAGGCATGTGTTGATTGATGGGGGTGCTAGGCTCAATATTTGTTCCTTGAGTTTGTTGAAGATATTGGGTTATTCTGAGAAAGTTATTGATACCCAAAAGAAAATCACCATAAAAAAGCCTATGATGAGGTAGAGAGAAGCTCCAAAGGCTTGGCCATCCTTCATGTCAGGATTGGCCCTGTTGAAAAGGACATTTTATTCCAAATTGTTGATGCTAGTCCTTTAGCATATAATATTCTACTTGGTAGACCATGGATCCATGACATGCAAGCAGTGTCATCCACCTACCACCAATGTGTTAAGTTCCCCTATAATGGAGTAGAAGTTTCTATACCCGGGGATAGCACAATATTTGTTAATGCAATTTTGGTAGTGACTCATGTTCCTCTCAACAAAGAAGTAGAGGATTTTGATGCCACTTTAGCACAATACCAGAATAAGTTTAAAGCCATAGACCTTGGTATGGGGGGATATCAAATTGACTCCTTTAGAAAATTTACAGTCTCACCTAGGTCCTATGGTAAACCTTCGCAAGAGATGCATCCTTCATCTCTAGCAATGACTCTATTTGGTACATTTGTAGAGTCCTCAGTGCCCATACAGGATGAAAAATAAGAGGTAGCTGTCAAAGACTAGATCTATAGAGAAGACAAATACATGAATAATGAGAACTTCTCTCCCTCTCCTAAGGTCTATGGAAGAGGGTACACCCTTGTTAAAAGTATGGGCTAGCCAAGTCATGGTCCTCTCAGTCACAGACTAGATGCTAGAGCCAAACCACTCGATCATGCTCTTTTTGGCTACAGATCTAAGACAACGGTTGGCCTAGGTTTTGAAAGTCAGAACAAGAAAACTACTCCTATCCTTGCTATGATGGATAGTGATGATGAATCAAGCTACATACTTAATTTGAAAAATCAATAAGATAGGTGTGAAAATTGGGTCCCTTCCACCAATCTCCTTTGGGGAGATTCAAATACTCCAGTTACCAATCCAACAGTTTTAGACTTAGAACTAGAAGTATCCACTGTTGAAGATCATGTTGAGGATCCTATTCAAGAATGTCAATACACAAATGGCATTCAAGAAGGTGTTACCCTTGGTGACTTCAAAGCCTCTACCTCAAGGCCTAGAAAATATGCTTGGTGTAAACATCCTAGCTAGGATTCAGATATGGAGTCACATGAGTATGAGTGGGAATCTCTCTCTGATTGTTCTATAGTTGACATGGACATTGATGTTGTCCATACATATGGTTCCCAACCTAAGGTAGCTAATGATTATAGTGTAGGATTAGTGGATGATACTTTGCTTGGTAGGATAAGTCCTGATTTGGGCACCTTAGAGAGATACTTGATCGGCCCCAACATTGTGATCACCAGGGATGATACCATTCACATACACAATATTGAACTAGTCATTGACCTACCACTTGCCAATCCTCACTTAATTGATTGGTCTCAGTGCTATCAAGAGCCTCAACTCCTAACTTTTCAAAATGACTATGAGATAGCATGTTACCTAAATGCCCTTGAACCTATAGTCTCTTCCACTAGCAAACCAACTACAAGCATGACAGAACCATATATCAAGTACCTTAGTCACAAAATGAAAAGAAAAGAAAAAAAGAATAAGAGTTTTGATGGTGAAAACCACTATGTGGTGGTGTTAGAACCTAAAAAAGTAAAAATAAAGGACGTATCTGAGGGTGAAAACCTCTTCGAGGAACCTAAGGAGGAGGTACTTGATCATCTTCCAAGTTACTTTCAGGATAGGTCTTCAGTGCTTGTCGAGCCTACATAGCCAGTTAATTTGAATACAGAAGAGGCTCCACAAATAGTACATTTAGCTCAATCTCTATCAATATAAGAAAAAGAAGCATATACCAAGTTCCTACAAACCAAGAAGATTAATTTTTCTTGGACTTACTCAGACATGCCAGGGTTGGACACTAATCTCATTATGCATCACTTGTCCATAGCTCTAGATATAAAACTAGTAAAATAGAAGTTGAGGAAAATGCATCCTCACATAGCTCTTCTTGTCAAAGCTGAACTAGAAAAAATCCTCAGTGAAGGATTCATAAGAGCCATTGATTATGCCGAATAGATATCCAATATTGTACCAATTTCAAAACATGACAAGTCCATTCGCATCTGCACAGATTTTAGAGATCTTAATAAAGCATGTCCAAAGGATGATTTTCCACTACCAAACATAGACATGATAGTGGACATGACCGCGGGTTATGAGATCTATTCTTTGATGGATGGTTTTTCTGGGTATAATCAAATCAAAATAGCTCCTGAAGACTAGGAAAAGACTGCATTCACTTGCGCATGGGGAACCTATTGATAGAATGTCATTCCATTTGGATTAAAGAATGCAGGAGCTAATTATCAAAGAGCTATGACTACCATCTTCCATGACATGATGCATAAGAATATGGAAGATTATGTGGATGACACCTTGGAAAAATCTAAAAAAAGGGATACACACCTAGACAATTTGGAAGTCATTGTAGATCGTATGGAATAGTTTTAATTAAGATTAAATCCCAAAAAGTGTGCATTTGGAGTCACTTCTAGAAAACTCATAGGATTTATCATTTTAGCCAAAGGAATAGAGGTGGACCTAGAGAAGGTTCAAGTAATATTGGATATGCCACCTCCCAAAAACATCATCCAAATGAGGAGTCTTCAAGGATGCCTTCAATCTATAAGGAGGTTTATTTCACAACTGGCTAATAGAGCTCAACCCTTTAATAAGACTTTACACAAAGGGGTTAAATGTGTCTGGAATGAAGATTGTCAGCAAAGCATGGACCAAATCAAGCAATACTTGGCTAATCCTCCAATCTTAATGCCTCCTATCCTAGGAAAATCACTCATACTGTATGTGTCAACAATAGAATCTTCCCTGGAGGCATTATTGGCTCAACTTGATGATACTATAAAAGAAAGAGCTATCTATCACATTAGTCATACTCTTGTGTCATATGAGATCAACTACACTAGTATTGAAAAATCTTGCCTTGCCATGGTGTTTGCTTCCCAAAAGTTGCGACATTACATGCTTGCACATACAATACACCTCATTGCAAAAATTGATCCTCTCAAATATTTTCTTGGTAAGGCTGCTCTCATAGGTAGACTTGCTAAGTGGATGATGATCTTATCAGAATTTGACATAGAGTATGTTGAGCATAAGGCTATAAAAGGACAAGCCATTGCAGACCAATTGGCTGATTTTCCAATTCGAGATAAAGCACCAATTCAAGTTGACTTTCCAGATGAGCACATAATGTACATGATTTCAAGAACATGGAAGATGTTCTTTGATGGCTCTTTTATGAAAAATGGTTCAGGTGATGGAGTGTTGATTGTTTCTCCTCATGGGTACACAATTCCTAAGTCTTACAAACTATTGTTCCCATGCACAAATAACATTTCTGAATATGAGGCCTTGACAAATGGATTAAAAATGGCAATAGAATGGAGAATCATAGAGCTTCATATCTATGGGGATTTTCAATTAATAGTCAACCAAGTTAATGATGAATACCAAACAAAGGATGAGAAACTAGTACCCTACAAGAAAATGGTTGATTCATTGTGATAATATTTCACCTTTGTTACATTTCAACAAATCCCTAGAGCATAGAATAAAGCAGCTGATGCTATGGCTACATTGGCATCACTTCTTTAGCTAAAATAGCATGCGTCTAGATTCAAATTCCTGGTGGAAGAGCTACACTACCCTATCTATGACTCCCAAGAAAGCCAAGGTTTTTGTACCCTTATTGGCCATGAGTCATCTGGCTATGGTGCCATTTACTCATAACTCTATGATGGTACTGTCCCTGAAACCTTCAATCATTTTGAATGAAGAAACCTAACCCAAAATGCCTCTTGCCACACCCTTATCTCTAGTGATCTGTATAGGAGGGGTTTAGATGGGACACTTCTTAGGTGCTTGGAAAAGGATGAGTCCTGTTAGTGCTCAAATCTGCAGATTATCAAATACTCATATAATCCTAATGGACATAATCTAGCAAAATGAAAACACTAAGGTATTTGTGAGAAAGGATTTTGAGGATCCTGTTATCTATTTTGAAAGGCTCAAATCAATCAAAAATTAAGAGTTTAATCTAGCATAAAATCAAATCAAAACAAGGAAACTCTAAGCTAAGCCACCTCAGATTGAGCTAAAAATAGGTGCACCCAAGCACTGTTTGATTTTCTCTTGCTTAAGGGGATGTGGGTGTGCTCTCTAATCACTTGGAGCATGTTCCTAATGCTTATTTGGAAGGATTGAGACTCATGAGAACCCCATAAGTGGAACAAAATAGGTATAGAACACCTGATTTTCCCCTAAGGCCTCAATGATCCAAATGATGTTGAAATGAAGATTAAGCTACATGATGTTTATGCTAAGATTGATTTTAAACCAAATAGAGATGTGATGATGATGATATGCTATGAAAAACAATGAAGTAAACTAAGTTAATCCATTATTGCTAAGCTATGATGTGTTAGAAAGCTTGAAGAAAACAAAGAAATCTAACAATTAGGAATGATTATGCTAGAGCTAGAAGTAAAAGAGCATGATAACAATGCATGAGAATGAAAGACTAAGCTAATGAATTTGCTCTTGTAAAAGGGGGTATTTATAGGATTTGGGAAGGAGGAATGAATGGCCAGGATCAAAATCCTTAAGAGAGGCCAAGATTCATTCAAAGGGGAGCACATGGATTGTGCTAGTTCAGGGCCACCTCCTTGTGACAAGTGTCACAAGGGCATTGGGTTGAAAGATGGGAGGGATGTGCACAATTTGGGAAATGTGCCTAAGGTCAAAGGGTGTAAGAAAGGGGTGAGGGGCTTCTTAAATGCACCATAAATGCATGTAAGAGGGATAAGGAGGCCTTAAATGCATTTAATGCATGTAAGAGAAGTCTCTAGAAGTCTATTAACTTTGGGTTAAGCTTAGGAATTGGCTAACCTTGGTTAGGGAATGTGACAAGGTTAGGGGGGAGATTAGGATTAGGATTAGGGTTAGGACTTTCTAGAAGAGTCTAGAATTTCCTTAGGATAAACATTGAATTTAGGAAATAAATAAAGATTTATTTATTTCCATGGTTTTAGGTTTGAGAATATTTATTAAAAATGAATTTAACAAATATGAGGATTAAATATTTAATCTTAATTAAATATTTTGAGTTGGCATTTGGGTTAGGAAATGATGGGATTAGCCTTTAATCGAAATTAAAGAAGGATTAGAAGATTCTGGAAGAGGTTAGTGGTCTTAAGGAAATTGGCCAAGTTTTGGGAAAAAAATAAATAAATAATTTATTTTAGGATTTTTGGTCAATTTATTAATTAAATAATTAATAAATAAGGAGATAATGTTTAAATAAGATTTAAACATTTTTGGGAGGGATTTCTTAATTAAATATTTTTAATTAAGATAAAGGGATTTAATGACATAAAAATAATTTAATTAATTAAATAATTAATTGATTAATAAATGATGATGTCATTAGGGATTTTTCAGAAAATAAAAATAATTTATTTTCTTAAGGATTTTTAGGTGTCTATAGTACTAAGGTTAGAAAACCTTCTTCACTTCGAGTATGAATACTCAGGCAGGTGTACCTTTATCAATTCACTATTTGATTGAGCTCTAAATTGTGAACTAGATCCTTCACTGCTTTGTCATTGCTTTCAAACATCAACATAGTAAGATGATAAAACTCTAAGTATGGCCCAAATTATCCTGATACACAAAACTATGATGGAAATCATGAAAGTAACAACATGAAACAATGGTTTAAGGATATTCATCCTTCTTCTTTTTAGAGTTGAACTCAAGGAAGGTTAACCTCATTCAGTGCTTCTACAAAGCATTACAATATACATCTATGAACTTGTCATAGAATAATTCAGATTAAGATTTGTGTAGATAAAGTAAAATCAATCAGTTGTTTATATCCTGGGTGGCAAATAAATGTAAATGGATCCAAAACCAGTGCCTTATCCACTTGGGTGATAGAGTCAAACCCTACTTCCACATATATCTATTAAAATAAGTACACTGAAACTCAAATGACATGCCTAGCATACCATCCTTTTAATTCCTACAACTGTCATCAAATTCATACATGGATTATTTATTCCCAGAGATCTCCCCTAACATTTTACTCTTTCCTTAAAAGAAACTTAAGCTTAACCCCTATATTCACCTTGTGAATAATGCATTAAAAAGCCTTGCAATTTAAATACATGAGAAAACTAAAACACTCCATACATAAAGACAACAACATAATAGTAACAGAGCTCCAATGTTTTGTATTAATGGTCAAAATGCATTGATACAGTATCCTCTTACTTTTTAGAAAATAAGGTTTTGTATTTAGAACCTTTCCTTTACAAAGTATTTTCCAACCCCCTAAAAAATGAACAAAAACTTGCTATATATATAAATATTCTCAGCCATCTTGGAATCCTTGAAAGGATGCAACAAGCTTGGGATGGCTAGAAAGATCTTACACTAGAGACAAGATTACAAACTGACAAAATTTGACTGCTACAACAGATTACAAATATCTATTTCCAACAATCTTGCAGGTGGCACCTTTGTCTAAGGATATTTTAGAGCAGTTGCTAAAGTTGTTGCAAGAATGATGACTGCCATTACAGGCTAACCTACATCATCCTTTGTTTGGACATGCTCTCCCTCAAACTCTGGATCAGGTGCCAAGTTCATTCTATTCTTCTCCTTCCTCTATAAGTTGGACAACTGGCTTCTTCTTCTTCTTTATTGTTAACTTCTCCCAAGCTGCCACATCATCATCAGATGGCCAATTGTAGTTCTGCAGCTCCTTAAGTGATTTGATCTGCTACTCCCAGGTAGAATCAGTTATATTTTTGGCTTCAACTACAAACTGTATGCAATAATTTTCAATCTTGAAAAGACTATCAATGATATTATTACATCTATCCAAGTCTAAAGCATTATCATCCTTTAGGAAGGCATCTTGTTTAATCACCAACTGATCCATTGACAACTTCCATTCTTCCAACTTAACCACATTTCCATTGTCATCATAAATTAGAGGAAAATATTTTCTATAATCTTTATCAAACATGGCCAGCTTGGCCTTTATTTGGTTTGACTTTCCTTTGAAAAACTTTGAGGCAGCACTTATTAAGCCAATCTTCTCAAAAAATTTACTTACTACTTTAGGAACATCTGCCTTGTATTCTTGCAAATCATTAAGTTTGTCAAATAATATAATCCTTCTTGACCATGTACTGAAAAGTGGCTCCAATATGATTAAATGCTCATTCACCCTTTCATTAGTTTGATGTAATAAGCTGAATGATTTATGGAAGGATTCCATTCTCTCCTTTATCTTACCCTACCTATATTGCACAATTCTTACTATAGTAGCTAGGGATGCATCTATTCTTATCCTTTCCAAATCCTTAGTAGGTCTTTCAGGCACTTCCACATCTATCTGCATAGGGGCCTCAATTTGCAAAGGAGGAGGAACTACCTTTGAAGCTTCTTCAAGCTTGACTCTTACCTCTGCCAACTCATCTTCCAATTGTTTGATCTTCATCATTTTTAAATCTCTATCCTTGGCCACCATGCTTGAACTTTCAAATAATTTTTCATATCTCTCAGACAACTGATTGTCATCACCTCATTCAAATTCGCCCAATGAGTCACTACCTTGGAAACTTCAACGTCAATTGTATTCTGCATAGT
The DNA here is from genome assembly GCA_027943335.1 of Chamaecyparis obtusa. Taxonomy (NCBI): domain Eukaryota; kingdom Viridiplantae; phylum Streptophyta; class Pinopsida; order Cupressales; family Cupressaceae; genus Chamaecyparis; species Chamaecyparis obtusa. The sequence continues at coordinate 34,261 of BSBK01014362.1, read as the reverse complement.
CCATATGATTTTGTTCCCCTCCATCTTATCCTCTATACTTAATAGGGATGGATTTTGGGACCTAGGGGCCATAGACCACATTGCAAGAGCTTGAGATTTGGGGTCATAACGACTTCCTCTGATCATGTCACCAATGTGAACCCCATATGACAACCTACCATGTGGTTGCTTTATTATTTGATCAATAATGAAAGTACAAGTCAGATCCCATCCCAGAGTTAACAACATTCCACTTCATTTAACCAACTCTCTGGCTTCATCCACTATTATAGGATCAAGGCTAGGGTCATATGAAGCTAGAGCTCTTAATGTTTCTTCACTTGGCTCCATACCTTTAGGTAGAGTTTTCCTCACCTCTTGTTGTTTGTTCCAAATCAGAAAACTCTTGAATTCATCAGTTTTAATCAATTTGTCATCACTCAAAAATTCCTCTTGATAGACCTCTCTAATATCCTTTTCTAACCACAAGGACTATTCTTTATCTTCTTCCTCAGTGGCCACCTTCTTTCCTGCTCTTATTGCTTTTCTCAATTGGTGATGGTAAGCCCTATCACCCGATACAAGAGTAGATGCTCTATCAATCCCCTTTCTCTATTTTCCTTGCCTTGAAGGCTCACCTTCTTCAAGCCTCTGTTTCTTCAAAGGTAGCTCTTGAGGACTCTCTATTTCTAGTTGAGCTTGAGTAAGATCAACAACTAGTGAACCTCCAACTTGTGGAGGACTATCTCCTTCCTATGACTCATCAGTGAACTCTTCCCGATTAGAAGATGACTAATCCCTCTTCTTCTTCTCTGGCTTATTCTTATCAAATAGGCTCTCCAATTGGTTCACCAAACTATCATACATTTCTATCTTCCTATCAATTTTCTTCAAGTAAGGAAGGTCAGGGAAAAAGCCATCAAAGGGAAATTGATCTGCCTTCAGTTGTTTAGATAAATCTACCAAATCAAAGAATCTATTCCATCTTCTTTTAACCTCAACATCCTCTAAAATGTTTCTGATTATATCTTCCTCATCTAAACCTTCATGCTCCTTAATCACACCAATGTTTGGGATGTAGGTCATCCTGGCAGTTTTGATAAAGTCCTTAGGATCTACATGTCTACAAGCACCAGCAACCATCTTGAATTGTTGTAACCATGCAGTGATTTGAGGAAATGCCCTGTTTCCTATCAGGAAGTCACCTATCTTGAATTACCTAGGTGTGAATGTACCCTTCCTGTGAGGGGCTAGAAGTTCTCTATCTATGCATATCAACTGCCAAACAAATTCTAGACAAGAAACTCTTGGAGGCACATATTTTCATAACAGATGTGGGGGTTTGGGACAACCACAAACCCTAATAATTGTAGAATTTTATCCCAAATAGAAGTCACCCCAATTATGATTTCCCTCCCATTTGTCCACAAACTGCAATGGTCTTAGGAGCCTAATGACCCTTGGGGATATCCTTGTGACATTGATGACTAACATTCTGATAATTGGAAAGACAATGAAATTCTAAAAAACACAAAAATCCCCTTCATTGGAAGTAGAATTCCATAACCTAACTCATAATTGTACTGGATTATGTTGATTCTAGAAAGTGAACCTCAGTTTCAACGTTTTCAAATCAAAGCTGTTGATATTGAAAAACAAGATCAAATGCATCAATAAAGAATAGTGCAAGAACTTAATAGGTGCCTTACTATCTCTCACAGATATCAACCCTTCATGTATTCTATCAATTACATAATGGATGTAATCATAGTTAGTGTTCAGTAAGGATTTATGAATATATAAGATGATCATCAAAAGATCAGCTGGTAAAAATTCTGCATCCCCGTCAATTCCTAAAACTCTACACAATCCATAATAAGTCTTCCTCATATAATGCTAGAGGGATTTGAACTGATATGGGGCATTCATGCTAGCAGGAAGGTGGGCTATGTATTTATCCTATTTTGGCATATATTTAACCATCTGGTCCTTTATTGAACCCACATTACTCTTATACATTTCCCTCTCCTAGTTCAAATTTATCTCAGTTGAAGAAGAAGTGTATAGACCAAAAGCCTTCATAAATGAACCCCTATCAAGAGTAACTAAGGGTGACTGGTCTGCTTTTCTAATTGTCTTTGATATATGGTCATAGCTTCTAGCTAGAGCAACAATTAAATCTACATCTAGGAAGACATCTAGGACAACCATCTTTCCTAATCCCAAAACCCAACCATTACAAATAGGAACATGCTTATTTCTATTTTCATAAAAGAAATTGAAGATAGTATAACCTGAGAAATTCAGAGTAACAGGATCTCTACACTGACCTAGAAAATCTTCAAACACATCATCAACAACCCTCTTGTTTTGACTGGATCCTGACAGTAATCTCATGAATTCATCTGAATAATTTAGTTTGCTCTTGTCTTTGCCACTTTTAGACTTGGTTTCAATGCTGGAAGACACTACACTCTTCTCAGGTTGACTCATCTTCACTAAAGAATTACCCTCAATCCTCTGCAAACTCAAATGCTCAGTGCTTAGAAACTCCTTTAGACAAACACAATTTTCTTCAACTAATTTTGAACAAATAAAACAATGAGCTTAGCTTATTTATCAATGGGGATCAGGAGTGTACAACTACCACAATTACTATAAATCTCCTTAATTGCTTCCACAGTCAATTTCATATACCATCAAATTTCAAATTTTGAGCTAGTCGTGTTTGGATGTTGACAGATAAATTAAACAAATCAAAAATAAGGCAAATAGGTAAATGATTATGATTCTGCACTTTAAACCTGTTTACATCATGCAATCTTCCTTTTACAATTTATTGGATGGCTTATTGGTTTACTCTCCAGCTTGACAATGTACCTTATTCCACATAGCACTGGTCTTTTCTTTTCCTTTATTACCTTTTCCAACTGAGCCCATTTAGCAAATCAGCGACTAAAAGATTCTCATGATCGCTTAATATAATGTTAACCCTAGCTCAGACTCAGAGAACTAGCAACCAAAGCCTTCACAGATTCTCGCAATGCAATTCTTAACTCCTGATTTACATGGTGAATTAGTGACTAAAGCATCACCCTCGAGCACTTGACTATAGTTACTATTTGGAGAACTAGTGAATATAGCCATCTCCCATTCTCTTAATGTCTCAGCTAACTGTCAGATTTCTTGGGGATCTAGCAAACAAAGGGTTCACACATTCGCTAGATGATACACTTAACCGCTTGATGATCTAGAGAACTAGCGATTCCTTTATTCGCTAAATCACTGAATCTTTCTTTAACCGTCCTCTTACATACTAAGATTCTGGATCAAACGTTGATCTTGACACAAATTTATGACTATCGCCAATTCTTTAAATACCTATGAACTTTAATCATTTGATTCCAAGACTTAGGGAACAAAGCATTCATTGATTCTCCCAATGTTTCAACCATTGAATATTTTATTTTGAGAATAAGTGATTGAAAGCTTAATACAATGTCATTCCTTTGATTCACCCATTCACCAAATGCTCCCGGCCTTCACCTTTCTTTTAAGAGAACACACGACCACATGATTCACTGAATTGCTAGATCAATTAGCACATCACTAACTTACTCTAAGAATAAGCAAACACAAGAACTCTTACCTTCCCTAAAGTTATTTGGTCAAACTGTTAGAACTGCCAGAACATTTGGAGACTCCTATTACAAGTACTCAATCGCTTATTCACCAAGACAAACATGTAGAACCTAAAAGATACTTGAGATTAAAATAGAGCCATTGATCTTGAAACCAATCCATGGTATTCACCAGTTCTCCATTTGATATAACGCTTGATCACCGAATTCAGAGAATGAGTGAATACTGCTTTCGCTAGGTAGTTGAGTGTTAACACATGACTGCCAAGGACTAAGCGAACTAGAGATAGCCTGTGTTCACTAGTTCTCACAAAGGGTAAAATAACTACCAAAACATTTGGAGACTCGGTGACAAGGAAAAACATATAACAAGGTTCAAATACATTCACCAATTCGTTGAATGGTTGAGGTATCCACCGGGAGACTTAGAGACCATGCAACTAAAATGACACTTAGCATAAGATTGACTTGTTTGCTGATTCACTGAATACTATATGAGACATGCTATGACATTTTCTAATTTAGTGAACACTTGGGATAAATAAGCACATGTACGATTAATCCGCTTAAGTGACTAAAAGGTAACAATGAAATAGAAGAATTAGGGCTAACATGAGGGTTTTTGCATGAATTCGACATTTTTCAAAAACAAAACCTAGTGTAAGGATTTTTGAACTTGGCTATGACAATTTTTATGAATTTTCCAAACCCTAGACCAAGCAAAACACCTGTAAGGAGATTTAACCCAAAATCTAGACACACAACTCAGAAAATTAAGAATATACCCAACAGTGTCTCTATCTGAGGATGCTTGATTGCAAGATCATAGCAAGAATGTATGAATCTCTGGGAGGCAAACCACAAAAACTTAACCGAAAATAGGAAACAAACACACAACAGAAGTAAACACACCTATACATATATACAAGCCTACTGTGCATGGAAAAAAGAATTAACTGAAGAAAAATTTCAGGAATTGTCCATGCACTGGCAATTCTTGCTCTTCACCATCCAAATTTTTTAGAAAATATGAGTCCTTACCATGGGTTTGATGAACAATATAAGGTCCCATCCACAAAGACTCAAATTTTGTTTGCTTCCCTTTATCTTTAGCCTTGGCATTCCATTGGAGAACCATATCACCAGGCTGGAATTTTCTCATAGTTGCTCTCTTATCAAAAAGATATTTTAGTTTTTGCTGCAACTTCACATTTTATCTTTGTCCTTCCCTCCTAATCTCATCTAATTCAATCAGCTGAACCATTTTGTCTTGCAGTGGGTCACTGATTTCCATGTCCTCTTCTTGCATAAACTTATAGATTGGAAGGAAATTATTAATTGGCAATCTTGATTTTGCCCCATATACCATCTCAAAAGGGGACTTACCCATAGCTCTCTTCTCAGAAATTCTATCAGCCCATAGTGCTAGCTTTAATTTCACATGTCAACTTCTCTTATTATTTTCTAGGGTCTTCTTCAAAATTTGCAAAATACTCTTATTGCTGGATTTGGCCTGTCCATTAGCTTGTGGATGGTAAGGAGATGAGTAAGACAACACTATGCCCATTTTTGAGCAAAAATTAGTAATCTCCTATAACTTGAAACTGATGGCATTATCAACAACCAATTTAATAGGGACACCAAATCTAGTAATTATATTGTTCATCGGGAACTCAATTACAACAGCATTGGTTGCCCTTTTGGTTGGAATAGCTTCAATCCACTTGGTGAAATAATCAGTAGCCACCAAAATGTGACTATGTCCCCCACTAGACTTTTCAGAGAACTCTCCAATAAAATCCATACCCCACATTGCAAAAGGAGCTTCTGCAACAACAGGGTTCAATAAGAGTGCACCTAAAAACTTCAATTTTTTAGAAAACCTTTGACAAGGCTCACATTTTCTTACATAAGAATGAGTGTCTTTGAACAATACAGGCCAATAGTATCCTACCCTTAAGATTTTATGAGCTATTGACTGAGCAGAATGATGTCCCCCACACATTCCAGAGTGCATTTCCTTCAACATCTTCTCTGATTGGTGCTTGTCCAAACAAAAGAGTAGAATGCCATCATTATCCTTCCAGTATAAATCACCCTGGATTAACACATATTTTTGAGCTTGCAATCTCAGACTCCTCCTTTGATTATCATTTAATTCAGGTGGACATTTAGCATTTTTGATAAAGTAAGCAACATCCTTGTACCAAGGTTGTGTTTCAATACTGGTGATCATATTACTATCAGCAGCAACACTATTTACCTGGACAAGGTCCATATTTTCTTCAGTCATTAATTTAGCAAGTCCCAATCTTCTTACCAATTTGGTAATGTGAATTTCAAGGTCAAACTCTTAAATCCTATTTATCCATTTACATCTCTTTCCTATGACTTCACTCTATACTAGAATATCCATTACTGCAGCATGAGGTACATAAGTATTAACCTTTGCACATACTAGATATGGTCTGAAAGCTTTGACTACCTTTACAAGTGCATAGGCTTGCTTTTCCATCAGTTCATATTTTAATGTAGCGGGTTGCAAAGATTTGCTTAAAAAAGCTATAGGATGTTCATATCCTTCTTGATCCTTTTGTAAAAGGATAGCTGCAATAGTATGAAAAGATGCAAAAGAAAATAGGGAAAATGGTTTTAAGTAATCAAGTGACACCAGAACCAAGGCCTCTTGAATTTCTTTTTTGATTCTTTCAAAATCTTGTTGAGCTTCAAGGTTCCAATCAAATTTTACTTCCTTCTTTAGGAAGTTCACTATGGGTTTAACCAATTCTACAAAGTTAGCAATAAATCTTCTTATAAAATTAATCTATCCCAAGAATGACTGCACACCTTTTATGTTCTTTGGTGGGAGGACCTTTTTAATTGCTTCTACTCTTTTAGGATCAATACTGACTCCTTCTTTTGACACTATATGTCCAAGTAGCTTTCCTTCTATCACAACAAATTGACACTTTTTAGGATTAAGGGAAACACCATATTCTAAAGCCTTAAGAATGACCTTTTCCAAATGGGAACAATGATCCTTACCTTTCTTGGAATAAGCAGTGAGATCATCTTGATATACAACCATAAGAACATTGATCAATTCCTTGAATGCAACATCCATTGCTCTCTGAAAAGTTGCCCCAGCATTTTTTAAACCAAAGGCAATGCGGATATATACGTAGGTTCCCCATGGGGTAGTAAATGTTGTCTTAAACTACTCTGATTCTTTGACCAGCACTTGATTTTAACCTGAGAAACCATCCATCATAGACAAAAGCTCACAACTAGTTACCCTATGTAGCATGGCCTCCATATTAGGCAATCCATAATTATCTTTAAGTGAAGCCACATTCAGGTTCCTAAAATCAACATAAAGCCTAATATCACCATTCTTTTTCCTTACTGGCACAAGATTGGAAACCCATGTAGAATGCCTAATTGGCTCAATGATACCAGCATCCCTCAATTTTGTCAATTCAGCTTACATCTTTGTGGAGACCAAGGAATTGATGGGTCTTTATTTTTGTCTAAAAGGCTTAATTTCTTCCTTTAAAGGAATTTCATGCTGAAATAGGTCAGCCCTATATGCCTTAAGGTCATCATATGACCAAGCAAATACATGCTTGTATCTTTACAAAAGCCTTATCAAATTACCTCTGACCTCTTTGCTCAATTTCTTCCCAATGTGCACCATTTGTGGGGAGGTTTCAGAACCCAAGTTTATTTCCTCTAAGTCCTCCATTTTAGTGTTAGACTTCTGAGACAAATAACCATCATTTATTTTGAACGTTCCTTCCAACTCCACTAGTCCTTTTGGTATGTGATTTGAGGGTAGTTGCACTATTTCATTTCCCATGATACATTCTTTTCCCTCAACACACTATTGTGCTTCATTCAAATCTATTTGCTGGCCATCATACTGATCAAGGCCCTTAATAAACCTAAGGATATCTAGGTTATCCTTGAAAACTTGACAATTATATACATTATCAGGCACTGTAGCCCTAATTTTGACCTCTAACATAGACACACTAGTGAGGGTTATGTCATCACTCTTAAGGGTAACATTAGCAAGAAAATATGCCATCATATTATTTGATCTCTCTACCCAAAGTAGATTGAAGGCATCAAAGAACTCTAGTCTATACCAAATAGCATGTTTATACAATTTCAGTTTTTCATCTTTAGAAGCATATTGAGACCTTACTTGGGCTATAATCAACTGGGAATCACCATGGACCTTTAAAAATTTAATACCATGTTTTATGGCTACATCTAATCCCAATATTAGAGCCTCATACTCAGCAATGTTATTGGTACATTGAAAAGTCAATAGGAATGAGTATTTAAATGTAATACCTGATGGGGAAATGAACACAATGCCAGCTCCTGATCCTTCCTTGGAGCATCCACCATCAAAGAACATTTGCCAAAGCCCATCTTTCTACAGTATCAACTCATCCACAATTGGATCTATGTTCCTCATCTGGGGTATTATCTCCTCAACCATGAAATTATTCATGTCAATATCTACAAAATAGTTCAGATCTTCCAGAGAAACCATTTCAATCATGACTGAAGAATGGGGCTCCCTGTACAACTTTACCTTAGTTCCATTTATTGGGATGGTAGCATATGACAAGTCTAGTTGCAACTTTCCACCCACTGCTGCTGCCCATTGTCTTGACAATAACATGCCATAATGGGGTTTTGTATCAACAACAACCACATCCATTTTATATGTGGCCTCTAGAAATGCAGCAATTTTCACCTCAATTCCAATCAGGGTCCCTACAATAAGTACTACCCTGTTATCCATGGCATAACACCTTCCACTAGATGTATCAACTTGCAACCCTAAATCTTTCATTACTTGATAAGGCATTATAGTTGTGGTAGTGCTAGAATCAATCACACAATTTTTCAGCAAAAAATTATTTACAAGCAAAGTAACATAGAAAGGATTGATAAAAGAGGGTTCTTGTGTCACAATAGTTCCAACACATACATCAAAGATATCATTGATTGCAATTGGCTTATCCATGGACTTCCCTTCCTCTTGTAAAATAGGAGTAGTTCTCTACTCACTCATAAGAGCTAAGGATGCTACCTTGTGCTCCTCTATTTTCAACATTTCAAGAAAAGGGATGGAGACCTTCATTTGGGACAAGGCATGTCTCATATCAAAGGTAGGAGAATCAGTAGAAAAAGCAGGGTGATTCTTTGACCTACCAATTTTCCTTTTCACCTTATTAGCAATAACTTCTTGTTTCTTTTTCTTCTCAGCTTCAAACCCTTCATCCTTACTATTTACAACATTGGGCTTCGGGGAATCCTTATCTTGAAAGCTTATTCTTGACAAATATTGATCTAGGGACTCCCTGGTCATTATCCACCTTTCTATTCCTCAAGTTGTATGAGGATTTTTCTTGAGTAATAGCAGCCACAGTTAGACTTCTGATCTCTTCTTCATTGGGCTTTCTCCATTTTTTTTCATCTGATCCAAATTCTACCATATGAGTCTTATAATTATCATTATCAAACTCTTCTTGAGTAAATATTTGTTGTTCATAATCAAATAAGATCTTCCTCTTATGATCAACATCAAGACAAATAACTTCATCATCTGAGGACACTAGGTCCCCCATTAGTTTAGTAGTGAACATGTTAATAGCATGCTTTTCAAATCCGTCATAATCTCCTGCATATGAATCATTGGCCTCTTCTCCCAAGGCCTAGGCCAAAACACATTGGAATGGTGAGTGAGGCATGTTACAAGCCATACACCAGGGAACACTTTCTACATTATCTTCTATATTTTTCTTCAAGGGATCTGGTGTATCTCTTCCCTTTTGGGGTTCATTACTATCAGGGACAGGCCTACCATCTTTCCAATTTGTCTTGTAAGGCATATCTCTTAAGTTAGGGGCTTTGTCTTGCCTCTGATAAGGAGGTCTCACATCTTGAAAGTTTCTACCACCTTTATCAAACCTTTCTGGGAAATATTTGGTGTTACCAGGTCCTTTGTCCATTCTGTCCTCTTCTTTGGATGGCCTTGCAGGTTGTGGCCTGGTTTCTTTCCACAGTCTACCTTCATCCCTTTTGTACATTTGGCTAGATGCCTTTCGGTTACTCTCAATATTTATGGCCAACTTAAAAGCATCCCTAAGGGTATGGGGATTCTTATCTCTCAAAAGGTAAGACATCTTACCATCCATAGAGTTGAAATAAGTTGTCATGTAGACTGCATCATCTAGCCTCAATACTTGGAACAGTTTATACATAGCCTTTTGGAATCGGCTATTAAACTTTGACATGATCTCATTATAGTGTTTCTTGATATTATTGAACTCATTGAGCATGTAGCTAGAGTTCACATGTTTTTCATATTACTCTTTAAAGCATCTGACAAATTCTTCCCAAGATGCAATACTGTTCTCAGGTAGACCCCTGTACCAATCCCAGGCATCCTCAATCAATGATTGAACAAAGAGCTTCATTATGACATCTTCATGTTCAATCTCATAATCATTGACCTTATCTATGAAAAAAATTAGATGCTCTTCACAGGTGATAACATTATTCCCAGTGAATAATGGGATCTTCTTTCTAATTTCATTGGGGATAGCATTAGGTTGACCAGGAATACCTTCAAAAAATAGAGGCCTATATCTATCCAAATGAACTAGTCTTCTTTGGCTATTTGGTTGATTGAGAGGGGTAGCTACAACATTTTGATAGGGTACAGTTCCCATTGTACCACTAGCTATAAGGGGAACTTGATTAGGAACTAGTCTAGGTAAAATTTGTCCAAGGTGAAAGGCTTGAGCATTTGGAAGTGAAGTATTGGGCTGACTGGGTGGAGTTGTTCATGTGGTAATAGGGATAGAGCTACTAGTAGATGTGTTCATGTTAGCATGTAGGAAGGCAATCTTCCTCTTCATTTCATTAGTAGCAGCCTCCAAATCAAGTTTCTCTAGTTGAATAGCCAAATCTTCCTTTGATTTTCTAGCCTTCTCCAAGTCTATACTTGTTTGAGAAGGTACATTAGGAGGAGCCATAATTTTCTTGGGCTCATTAATATTTACACTCACCAATTTTTGTTTTCCCTTATCAGGGATTTCTTTGGGAGCAATTTTAATCTCCTTATTTCTCTAGATTTCAAAGGGATTCAATTGCCTTAGGACATGGCCTATTCCCTCAAATTCACCTTGTTTAGGTCTAGTATACCGAGCCTACTTTCTCAAATCTTCCATATCACTAAACAAGTCCGTATCTAAACCTTGAACATCTTGGTTTAGATCACTAACCTGGGTCTCATTTTTCTTGGTTCTCTTGAGAAGTTCCTACCTCTCTATGAGCAAATCATAGATTTGGTGTTCCCTCACATTCACCCTATTGGAAATCTTAGCAAGATGTCCACGCTCTTTCTTTCTCAAAGTAATCACCTCTTCTCTCAACTTCTCAGAATCATAGGAATTAGTTTCAATAGCAGAGGTTTCTTCTAGTTGTTCTAGGGTTTCTCTCGCAAGGAAATAACCTACTTCTGTGACCTTTGTGATTACTTCTTTCTGCATATGTACACTTGGCATGATCCTCTTGACATGTTTAGGATCATCAGAAGAGGAGGAAGATTCATGAGGAAGTGGGACATGAGATCTTTCTTGAGAAGGGCCTTGGGAACTAGCATTATTCTGACCTCTCCTAGACCATTGCTTCCTACTTGGTGTATGGAGCTCATCACCCATATTATCTTCTAGATCATCCTTGTAGTAAGACCTAGTGTATCTTGGTTGACTCATGGCATATCATGACAATTTTAGCAAAATTTTGCAACGATTAGAAACTAGTAACATAGATTTTTAGAGTCACCACCCACTATTAAGCGGGAATCAAATTATTTTATGCTAGTCTAAAAATGCACAATAGACAGGATTTGCACTAACCTATTGCAAGCTATTTAGAAGTCCCTAGTAGAGTCACCAATTTTGTTAGTGCTCAAATCTGTAGATTATCAAATACTCATATAATCCCAATGGACATAATCTAGCAAAATGCAAACACTAAGGTATTAAGGTTAGAAAACCTTCTTCACTTCGAGTATGAATACTTAAGTGAGTGTACCTATATCAATTCATTGTTTGATTGAGCTCTGAATTGCAAACTAGCTCCTTCACTACTTTGTCATTACTTTCAAACATCAACTTAGTAAGATGATAAAACTCTGAGTATGGCCCAAATTATCCTGATACACAAAACTATGATGGAAATCATGAAAGTAGAAACATTGAAATAATGGTTTAAGGATATTCAACCTTCTTCTTTTTAGAGTTGAACTCAAGGAAGGTTAACCTCATTCAGTGCTTCTACAAAGCATTACAATATACATCTATGAACTTGTCATAGAATAATTCAGATTAAGATTTGTGCAGATAAAGTAAAATCAATCAGTTGTCTATATCTTGGGTGGAAAATAAATGTAAATGGATCCAAAACCAGTGCCTTATCCACTTGGGCAATAGAGTCAAACCCTACTTCCACATATATTTATTAAAACAAGTACACTGAAATTCAAATGACATGCCTAGCATACCATCCTTTTAATTCCTACAATTGTCATCAAATTCATACATGGATTATTTATTCCCAGAGATCTCCCCTAAGATTTTACTCTTTCCTTCAAAGAAACTTAAGCTTAACCCCTATATTCACCTTGTGAATAATGCATTAAAAATCCTTGCAATTAAAATACATAAGAAAACTAAAACACTCCATACATAAAGACAACAAAATAATAGTAACAGAGCTCCAGTGTTTTGTATTAATGGTCAAAATGCATTGATACAGTATCCTCTTACTTTTTAGAAAATAAGGTTTTGTATTTAGAACCTTTCCTTTACAAAGTATTTTCCAACCCCCTAAAAAATGAATAAAGACTTGCTATATATATATTCTCAGCCATCTTGGAATCCTCGAAAGGATGCAACAAGCTTGGGATGGCTAGAAAGATCTTACACTAGAGGCAAGATTACAAACTGACAAAATTTGATTGCTACAATAGATTACAAATATCTATTTCCAACAATCTTGTAGGTGGCACCTTTGTCTAAGGATATTTTAGAGCAGTTGCTAAGTTTTTTGCATGAATGATGATCGCCATTACAGGCTAACCTACATCATCCTTTGTTTGGACATGCTCTCCCTCAAACATTGGATCAGGTGCCAAGTGCATTCTATTATTCTCCTTCCTCTATAAGTTGGACAACTAGCATCTTCTTCTTCTTTATTGTTAACTTCTCCCAAGCTGCCACATCATCATCAGATGGCCAATTGTAGTTTTGTAGCTCCTAAAGTGATTTGATTTGCTACTCCCAGGTAGAATCAGTTATATTTTTGGCTTCAACTACAAACTCTATGCAATCATTTTCAATCTTGAAAAGACTATCAATGATATTATTACATATATCCAGGTCTAAAGCATTATCATCCTTTAGGAAGGCATCTTGTTTAATCACCAACTGATCCATTGACAGCTTCCATTCTTCCAACTTAACCACATTTCCATTGTCATCATAAGTTAGAGGCAAATATTTTCTATAATCTTTATCAAACATGGCCAGCTTGGCCTTTATTTGGTTTGACTTTCCTTTGAAAAACTTTGAGGCAGCACTTATTAAGCCAATCTTCTCAAAAACCTCACTTAATACTTTAGGAACATCTGCCCTGTATTCTTGCAAATCATCAAGTTTGTCAAATTATATAATCCTTCTTGACCATGTACTGAAAAGTGGCTCCAATATGATTAAATGCTCATTCACCTTTTCATTAGTTTGATGCAATAAGCTAAATGATTTATGGCATGATTCCATTCTCTCCTTTATCTTACCCTGACTATATTGCACAATTCTTACTATAGTAGCCAGGGATGCATCTATTCTTATATTTTCCAAATCCTTAGTAGGTCTTTCAGGCACTTCCACATCTGTCTGCACAGGGGCCTCAATTTGCAAAGAAGGACGAGGAACTGCCTTTGAAGCTTCTTCAAGCTTGACTCTTACCTCTGCCAACTCATCTTCCAATTGTTTGATCTTCATCATTTTCAAATCTCTATCTTTGGCCACCATGCTTGAACTTTCAAACAATTTTGCATATCTCTTAGACAACTGAGCTATCTTGGCCTCATTCAAATTGGCCCAATGACTCATTGCCTTGGAAACTTCAAGGTCAGTTGTATTCTACATAGTCCATATGATTTTGTTCCCCTCCATCTTATCCTCTATACTTAATAGGAAGGGCTTTTGGGTCCTAGGGGCCATAGACCACATTGCAACAGCTTGAGATTTGGGGTCATAACCACTTCCTCTGATCATGTCACCAATGTGAACCTCATATGACATGCTACCTTTTGGTTGCTTTCTTATTTGATCAATGATGAAAGCACAAGTTAGATCCAATCTCAGATTTAACAACATTCCACTTGATTTAACCAACTCTCTAGCTTCATCCACTATTATAGGATCAAGGCTAGGGTCATATGAAGCTAGAGCTCTCAATGTTTCTTCACTTCGATCCATACTTTCAGGTAGAGTTTTCCTCACCTCTTTTTGTTTGTTCCAAATTAGAAAACTCCTGAATTCATCAATTTTAATGAATTGGTCATCACTCAAAAATTCCTCTTGATAGACCTCTCTAATATCCTTTTCTAACCACATGGACTGTTCTTTATCTTCTTCCTCAGTGGCCACCTTCTTGCTTTCTCTTATTGCTTTTCTCAATTGGTGATGGTAAGCCCTATCACCCAGTACAAGAGCAGATGCTCTGTCAATCACCTTTCTTTGTTTTCCTTGCCTTGAAGGATCACCTTCTTCAAGCCTCTATTTCTTCAAAGGTGGCTCTGCAGGACTCTCTATTTCTAGTTGAGCTTGAGTAAGATCAACAACTGGTGACCCTCCAACTTATGGAGGACTATCTCCTTCTTGTGACTCATCAGTGAACTCTTCCTAATCAGAAGATGAGTAAGACCTCTTCTTCTTCTCTGGCTTATTCTTATCAAACAGGCTCTCCAATTGGTTCACCAAATTATCATCCATTTCTATCATCCTATCAATTTTCTTCAAGTAAGGAAGGTCAGGGAAAAGGCCATCAAAAGGAAATTGAGCTGCCTTCAGCTATTTAGATAAATCTATCAAATCAAAGAATCTATTCCATCTCCTTTTAACCTCATCATCCTCTAAAATGTTTTTGATTATATCTTCCTCATCTAAACCTTCATGCTCCTTAATCACATCAATGTTTGGGATGTAGGTCATCCTCGCAGTTTTGATAAAGTCCTCAGGATCTACATGTCTACAAGCACCAGCAACCATCTTGAATTATTGTAACCATGTAGTGATTTGAGGAAATGCCCTTTTTCCTATCAGGAAGTCACCTATCTTGAATTGCCTAGGTGTGAATGTACCCTTCCTGTGAGGGGCTAGAAGTTCTCTATCTGTGCACATCAACTACCAAACAAATTCTAGACAAGCAACCCTTGTAGGCACATATTTTGGTAACAAATGTGGGGGTTGGGGACAACCATAAACCCTAATAATTGTAGAATTTTGTCTCAGATAGAAGTCACCCCAATTATGATTTCCCTCCTACTTGTCCACAAACTACAATGGTCTTAGGAGCCTAAGGACCCTTGGGGATATCCTTGTGACATTGATGCCTAACATTCTGATAATTGGAAAGACAATGAAATTCTGAAAAATGCAAAAATCCCCTTCATTGGAAGTAGAATTCCATAAGCTAACCCATAACTGTACTGGATTATGTTGATTCTGGAAAGTGAACCTCTATTTCAACATGTTCAAATCAAAGCTATTGATATTGAAAAACAAGATCAAATGCATCAATAAAGAATAGTGCAAGAACTTAATAGGTGCCTTACTATCTCTCACAGATATCAACCCAACATGTATTCTATCAATTAAATACTGGATGTAATCATAGTCAGTGTTCACTAAGGAATTCTAAATATCTAGGATGATCATCAAAAGATCAGCTAGTAAAAATTCTGCATCGCCATCAATTCCTAAAACTCTACACAATGCATAACAAGTTTGCCTCATATAATGTTGGAGGGATTTGAACTAATATGGGGCATTCATGCTAGTAGGAAGGGGGGCTATTTATTTATCCTATTTTAGCATATGTTTAACCATCAGGTCCTTTATTAAACCCACATTACTCTTATACCTTTCCCTCTCTTGGTTCAAATTTATCTCAGTTGAAGAAGAAGTGTATAGACCAAAAGCCTTCATAAATGAACCCCTATCAAGAGTAACTAAGGGTGACTGGTTCGCTTTTCTAATTGTCTTTGATATATGGTCATAGCTTCTAGCTAGAGCAACAATTAAATCTACATCTAGGAAGACATCTGGGACAACCATATTTCCTAATCCCAAAACCCAACTATTACAAACAGGAACATGCTTATTTCTATTTCCATAAAAGAAATTGAACATAGTATAACCTGAGAAATTTGGAGTAACAGGATCTCTACACTGACCTAGAAAATCTTCAAACACATCATCAACAACCCTCTTGTTTTGACTGGATCCCGTCAGCAATCTCATGAATTCATCTAAATAATTCGGTTTTCTCTTGTCTTCACCACTTTTAGACTTGGTTTCACTGCTGGAAGACGCTGCACTCTTCTTAGGTTGACTCATCTTCGCTAAAGAATTACCCTCAATCCTCTACAAACTCAATTGCTCGGTGCTTAGAAACTCCTTCAGACAAAGACAATTTTCTTCAACTGATTTCAAACAAATAAAACAATGAGCTTAGTTTATTTGTTGATGTGGATCAAGAGTGTACAACTACCACAATTACTACAAATCTCCTTAATTACTTCCACATTCAATTTCATAAACCATCAAATTTCAAATTTTGAGCTAGCCATGTTTGGATGTTGACAAATAAATTAAACAACTCAAAAAAAAGGAAAAGAGGGAAATGATTATGATTCTGCACTTTAAACCTATTTACGTCATGCAATCTTCCTTTTACAACTGATTGGATGGCTTATTGGTTTACTCTCTAGCTTGACAATGTACCTTATTCCATGTAGCAATGGTATTTTCTTTTCCTTTATTACCTTTTCCAACTGAACCCATTTAGTGAATCAACAACTGAAAGCTTCTCATGATCGCTTAATATAATGTTAACCCTAGCTTAGACTCAGAGAACTAGCAACCAAAGCCTTTGTGGGTTCTCGCAATGCAGTTCTTAACTCCTGATTTACTTGGCGAATTAGTGACTAAAGCATCACCCTCGAGCACTTGACTGTAGTTACTATTTGGAGAACTGGCGAATAAAGTTGTCCCCCATCTCTTAATGTCCTAGCTAACTATCAGATTTCTTAGGGATCTAGCAAACAAAGGGTTCGCGCATTCACTAGATTATACACTTAACCGCTTGATGATCTAGAGAACTAGCGATGCCTTTATTCACTAAATCACTGAATCTTTCTTTAACCGTCCTGTTACATACTAAGATTCTAGATCAAACATTGATCCTGACACAAATTGACAGCTACCGTGAATTCTCTAAATACCTATGAACTTTAATCATTTGATTCTGAGACTTAGCAAACAAAGCATTCGCTGATTCTCCCAATGCTTCAACCATTGAATATTTTATTTTGAGAATAAGCAAATGAATGCTTAATACAATGTCATTCCTTTGATTCGCCCATTCACCAAATGCTCCTAGCCTTCACCTTTCTTTTAAGAGAACACACGACCACATGATTCGCTGAATTGCTAGATCAATTAGCACATCACTAACTTACTTTGAGAATAAGTGAACACAAGAACTCTTACCTTCGCTAAAGTTATTTGGTCAAACTATCAGAACTGCCAGAACATTTGGAGACTCCTATTACAAGTACTCAGTCGCTTATTCACCAAGTCAAACATGTAGGACCTAAAAGATACTTGAGATTAAAATAGAGTCATTGATCTTGAAACCAATCCATGCTATTCACCAGTTCTCTATTTGATATAACCCTTGACCACCAGATTCAGAGAATGAGTGAATACTACTTTCGCTAGGTCGCCGAGTGTTAACACATGACTGCCAAGGACTAAGCGAACTGGAGATAGACTTTGTTTGCTAGTTCTTGTAAAGGGTAAAATAACTAACAAAACATTTGGAGACTCAGCGACAAGGAAAAACATATAACAAGGTTCAAACACATTCGCCAATTCGCTGAATGGTTGAGGTATTCACCAGGAGACTTAGAGACCACGTGACTAAAATGACACTTAGCATAAGATTGACTTGTTTGTTGATTTTCTAAATACTATATGAGACATGCTATGACATTTTTCAATTCATCGAACACTTGGGATAAATAAGCATGTGCATGATCAATCCTCTTAAGTGACTAAAAGGTAACAATGAAATAGAAGAATTAGGGCTAACATGAGGGTTTTTGAATGAATTTGACATTTTTAAAAAACAAAACCTAGGGTAAGGATTTTTGAACTTGGCTATGACAATTTTTATGAATTTTCCAAACCCTAGACCAAGAAAAACACCTGTAAGGAGATTTAACCCAAAATCTGGACACACGCCTTAGAAAATTAAGAATATACCCAACAAGTCCAACCAAGCATTAGCTGACATTCATGAGGGCATTTTTGGAGGACATTCCAATGGTCTTTCCATGGCCTGAAGGTTGCTTAGGGTGGGGTACTATTGGCCTACCATGCAAACAGATGTAGTAGCTTTTGCTAAATCTTGCGAAAAGTGTTAGAAACATGGTAACTTGATACATGCTCCAGGCAGGGAGCTTATTCCTTCTATTTCTCATTGGCCATTTCAGCACTAGGCCTTTGACCTTGTTGTGAAGATTCATCCCAACTCATCAGGTGGACACAAATTCATTATCACTGCTATTGATTACTTTACAAAATGGGTAGAAGTTGTCCCACTTTCTGTTGCCTCAGGCAAGATAGTTTCTCTATTTATTTTGAACCATATCATCTATCGGTATAGGGTGGCTTCTAAAATAATCACTGACAATGGAGGTTAGTTTTAAAAAAAGGACCTTAAACATCTCTACAAGAAATTCAAGATAAAACAACATTGGTCCTCCATTAACTTCCCGTAAGGAAATGGACAAGCAAAGGCTTCGAATAAGACCATTCTTAAAATTCTCCATAGAATAGTTCACAAGAATGGTAGAGATTGGCATATATAGATAAATCCAGCCTTGTGGGCCTATAGAATGAGTATTCATACTCCAACAGGGGCTACTCCTTTTTCCCTCACTTATGGTGTTGAAGCAGTGTTACCTTTAGTGGTGGAGATTCCTTCACTTAGAGTTTCCCTTAAAGGTTTAGTGATAGATGAAGACTACTGTGCCATGAGACTTCAAGAACTAGAACTTCTAGATGAAAAGTGTAAAGCATCCTTTGATCACATGAGAGTCTACCAAAAATGTATGTCCAAAGCATTCAACAAGAAGGTTCACCCTAGAGAATTTAAAGTGGGAGATCTTGTCTTACGAGAAAACCCTAAGAACCAACAACATAGAGAGCAAAAGGGAAAATTTGAACCTAATTGGCTTGGACCATACATTATTATTGCTACTTTTGGGACATGTGATATTTGTTGTCTAGTGTAGAGGGAGAATAGCTCCCCGATCCTATCAATGTTTTGCACCTCAAGAAGTTCTATCCATGATGCTTATTCTGTCTAGGGGCATCCTTTGTATATATTTATTGATCCTAAAAAAATTCATATATGATGCTGAAAAAATCCTAAAAAGCATATAAAGTCTTGAAAAAATTAAAAAAAATATAAAAAAATAAAAAATAAAAAAAAATAGAAAAAGTGCCTTGGTGAAAACCTAGAAACAGGCGCCTTGGTAGCAAAAATACAACAAAATTGAAAAAAAATTAAAAAAATCTCCAAGTGTTGAAAACTTGGAAATAGATGCTACTTGAGGCCTTCACACCCTTGTTTCTTAGCACTCATCCTCGACACTTAGCCTTTCTCCATCATGCCTTGACCTTGTTGCCTTGGTTTGAAATTGGTCTTTGTCTTTGTCTAGGGGGCATAACTGTGTTAGCTTTGGTCTTTAGGATGCGTTGCTCTTTAGGACATCTTGCAAATGGTGTTTTTCAACACCACACCAAACTCTATTTTTCAACACTACCCTAGTGTCAAGTGTTTCTCAACATTTATCATATATCCTACCCACAGTCTAGCATGATATGATATTCTCTCACTGGTAGATGTGATACTCAAAGTTTGACTCTATGACCTACACACATGCACTTAAACACTCGACTTGTTGAGACTTGTTTGACTTTATTTCTTTGTGTGGTCTATGATGATTTATTTGATGAGTGTTCTCCCCCTAGTATTTTTTGATGATGCTGAGCTAGAAGACTGGGGGCATGAGGACATGTTTTATTGATTTTTCTGCTTGTGGGTATATTTTGTTGGTCCTAACTATCATTATCATTTATGCTTATTCCACTTGACAATGGGATCTACAAAGTATTATCCTTGATTGTTTTTGCAAGTGCATACTTATAGTCATCTTGACTTTCCTTGTGTCTCGATGTGAGTATAATCTTTCCATATTAAACTTAGGTAATCTCACTACACTAGTCATCTTGACTTACATGTCTTGGGTGCTTAGGTGGGATTCCCACATATCTATTTGATATAGATCATATTCAGATTCACAAAGTCATATTAGTGTGAATTGTATGATCTTGTGATGCTACCAATAATGCTCGATGATGAATATTAGAGTCTAAAAGCTTTTTGACCTTGCAAGTAAACCACTTTTTCATAGTAGCTTGCATTTTTAGGTTCATGTTAGTTTAAGTTTTTCATCTTGCATGTGGAGAGAGCTCTCCTTTCATCTTTTGTGGACCTATTGGTCAACTATGCTCACCTTTCCATTTCTCAATCATGTCTTTCACTCCTGGTCTTTCACATCACGTCTTGTTCTTGTCATCACAAGGGGTTAATCTTATCATCATATCTAT
Organism: Chamaecyparis obtusa; assembly: GCA_027943335.1. Lineage (NCBI taxonomy): Eukaryota > Viridiplantae > Streptophyta > Pinopsida > Cupressales > Cupressaceae > Chamaecyparis > Chamaecyparis obtusa. The sequence goes on along the minus strand of BSBK01014362.1, from coordinate 13,575 downwards.
ATCAATAAAAAGATCATTGTTAGAAACATGAGTCTATATCATAAACATGAGAACTAAACATACATCTATGAGAGAGATTATACATGAGAATATATATCATACATTTTGAGCAATATGACAAGAAAATATAAAAACTGAAACATCCATCACAAGTGGGACAAGTACACAAGATATATTGCAAATCTAGTAAATCTCATATATAAATGTCATGATACAAATACAATGTGGGATCCAAAATCTAGATAATGTCCTAGGGTATGTCTCTATACATCTATCAACCTAAACCTAAGTATGGCTACCCCCATCACAAGGTGGTGGTGGTGGTGGAGGTGGTGTCGTCACCCTATCAGGTACCATGTCTGACATGCCTACCCTCTGAGAGTATAGTGGTTCTCTTTGACCCTCAAGTACAGCCTGTATGTAGAGTCCATGATAATATGTAGCTTGTGCTACCTCTCACTAGATCTTTGTTACATCAGCCTATGCCACCCTCTCCTACCGCTTGATCTCAGCCCTTAGATCAGTCAACTGCTGGTCTCTCATGGCTATAGTAATCCATAGTTGTTGCATCTCTGTCTCTAGCTCCTGGATCCTCACTCTGAGATCCTCTCCCCCTACAGGCTGATCCTACCCACCATCCACCCACTAGCAAGATGGCCTCACTGTGTCATCCCCCTCATCATTGAAACCCTATCTTTGTGACCATTTCTAGCCACCCAATCAAGACCTCTGTCATGTCTCCCTAGCTCTCCCTCTCCCTCCTCCATCCCCTCCATCCCCGTCATCTCCATCATCTCCCTATGTTGTTGATTATGCATCAGGTATAGTAAATCTAGGGAATGGATGCCTCTTCCACTCTTCCCTATAAGTCGCATCTACCCCTGCATCTTCCATATCTAGGAGATAGTCCCATGGCTTCTTGTGTATTGTTGCGGTATCTTGTATTGCCTGCTGGTAGTCCACCATTGGCAGTCATCCCTGTCCCTCCTCATCTCTAACCCAAGCATAAGTGGTGGTCTTCATGGGCACCCTCTACTATCACCTAAACTATCTCTAGACCTGGGTGATCACAAAGCACTCAACTATATCAGCATGTCGACCTACCAATGGCCGGTTGCATAGCATGTAACCTAGCTCCTCCTCTTGATCACTCCACTACTCACAAGCCCTATATGGTCTCCACAAAAATGATGTGAGCTCATCCAACACTCTTGAGTAATACATCACATCTCTGCTATGTGGCTGTGAAAGGAACCCTATGTATTTATATATGTAGGGGCGTCTCCACTCCCTTGGCTACACACATGGATGCACAATAGTGATGTGCTCCCATGCCCATACCTACACTAGGATAACACAGCATGCCCAAGTCCTGCTCTCCCAATATGCAATCTCATGGAGCTCATGGTACATATCTACAAGGATGGCTAGGCCCCATGCCATCCACCATGGGTACGCTATCAGATCTACCACCAACCTGCCCTGACCAAGTGGGAAACCCTTTTGACTCCTATCAGTAATAAGGGTATGTGCTACTATAGAACATACAATGCACAAAACTAGGAAATCCCTGTTGAACTCCTCCATCAGTCGATTATAGCTAAGGTGTCTATCAACAAAGGTGACATCCTGGAACATGTCTTGCATGATCTGTCATCCCTCAATCAGATCCTAATCATAGTACACTTGTGCCAACAAAAAATCATGTCAGTTTCTATCATATGTAAACTTGACATCTATGACTATCTATAAACATGATTATACTCATAGGATCTCCATGGCTTAGAACTCAAAGGATCTGATAGATGTCCTCTAGGCTAATAGTAGCCTCTCTAGTGGGCAAGTGAAAGGTGTTATGTTCATTGTGCCACCTCTCAGCCAATGTTGTTAGTAATCCATGATCAGCCTGAATGTGAGGCATCTACAGCAAGTAACCAAAGTCCATCTCCCTCAAGTCTGCCCATCCCAGATCATCAAGATCTTGGACGCATCGTAACATGATCACTCTCAACGCTCTAATGAGCAGCACTAGAAAGTGCTCCTACAAGCCATTTAACCCAAACCAAATGTTAGAACATATCATGATGGATGTATAAAATCAATACAAAACAACTTAAAAGAAAACATTGTCTGGACCCCTATCATAGTGCTCAAAATTTAAAACATGTCACATTTTTTTACACTGTGCAATACTATTTTTTGATTAAGTATCGTGCGATACTTTCCTTAATAGCAGTGCAATAATATCTTTGAGTGCAATAGTTCACATAGAATCACATGATATTTCATCTGGTATCGTGCGATACTGGATTACATACCCATGCAATACTATTTTGACCCACGAACTATTGCATGATAGATATTATCAAAGAGTGCGATACTTTATAAGTATCGTACAAAATTTCATATGACTAAAATTTGAAAAAAATTTAAAACATTAAAAACATGTTTTAAAGTTACATAAATGCTCATTAATGACCTATAAAGCGAGTTTTTTTGAAAACATAATGGGGCACCATACTGCGGAGGCCGGTTGTGCAACTAGGTGCGCTCAAATCGATGCTTGTGAACCAAAATCATTGCTTGCTTGGCCATTTTCTCTCTCTAAGCTCTCAAAATCCTCAAATCACTAAAAGATAAATGATTTTGAAAGTGACCTTTTTACCCCCTTTTATAGCATTTTGACTTTTTGACCAATTTTCAAAACACCTCAGAATTGTGTGAAAATTGTACCCCTAGCTAATTTCGACGTCTTGGATCCATTTTCAAGATTGAAATCAAAATCTAAGTTCATCTTAATATTCAAAATCACATTTCAAAATTTCTCCTTCTTTTGCACAGTTGGCTGACCATTTGAGGCCTAATCCTTCAATCTTTGTTGGGGCATCTTCATTTCTTCACCCCCATCTCTTTCAAACTCCTAGTATTTCATTCATTTTCATTCAATTCATCTTTCTGAGGTTTGAATTCATCTTTACCCTATATCTTTCCCAGTCAAACCTAGTCAAACTGGGGTATATCATCACTGCTTAATGGTTATCCTATCATCTTTCACCTTCGATTATGATTTCTAGTGACTTGATCAAGTTTATCAATTTGTTGTTCTCCTCTACCTGATTTCAATTTCAATTCCAAGGGGGCAGTACCTATCAGCTTCAATCCTTGATTCAGCTTATCAATCAACTTTTCTTGAGATTGTTATCTCTTATTTGAGACTTGATTATCACCTAGCTATACATGTGTTGGTCTTGTCTTTCAGCTTATCTTTGTTACCTTTTTCTTATGCTTGTCCTGATGTGTTCCCATCCGTCGAACACACATCTTGGTTGTTTTGTGATCCCAAATCAATGTCACATTTCAATTCCATTCTTTGACTGCATGTGATCCCAAATCGATCTCACATTAGTCAAAGAGGGGAAAATGTATGGACCCTAAAATGGTCGCCTAGACTTTGGGCCCCCATTCAGTAATTTGTCAAACCCCTGAATCAATATTTTCAAAAATCAGCATTTTTCAATTATATCAATTTCCTTGATCAAATCCTATTTTATCATTTATTCGATTATTTGCCTTGGGCTAACCATTTTATCCTAAAGTCTTTATTTATTTAAAAGGAATTTCCTCCCCTTTTATTAAATAAAAATCCCCCACCTTTCCTCTTATCCTAAGTTGCACAAATAAAGCATTATTCTTATTTTATAAAAAGAAGAAAAGCACTTTTTGTCTCATATGGACACAAAAGTCAACTCTTATTTTCTCATTGGAGGAGATTTGTGCACATGGATTGCTCCTCTTTCAAGCTCCACCCTTGATTAAATCTTTTTCCTCTTAATCTCCATGCTCCATTCCTTTTCAATTCCTTTAAAAGGAGAGCTCTTTTCTCATTCTTAGATCTCAACTTTTTATGCTAATCTTATGCTACAGGATTTCTTGGAGACTTTGGAGCTTTTGGAGATCATTTCTTGCATTCTAGTTTCATTTCTTGCATCATAGCTTTCATGGCATCTAGCTTAATTTTCCTTTATGCTCTAGATTAGCTCACATAGCTTAATTAGAAAGCGTTTGTAATACTTTCATTTCCATAGCTTAGCTTGCATCTTCATTCTTAGCATAGCTTGCATTGCATTGCATTTTCATTGATTCTTGAGGATATTGGAATTCTTTACCTTGTCTCTTTGAATCTCCATGTGTGGTTTACTATCAAGGTTGCATGCTACAATAGCTCTAACTGAGAGCACCAACAACATCCTTGTGACTCCATGCCTAGGGAGCTCTAGGTCACTTTCTTAAGGTTTCCCATTTATGGATTCCCTTGGAAGTAATGACTTAGAGAAGTGCACTATTTAGTGTGTACAATTAGAACCAATTATGACCTATTAAAACCCAATTAGACTCAATTATAATAAATTAGTACCTAATTAGACTCAATTAGGACCAATTATACCTAATTAGGACTGATTAGAACTAATTAGAACCAATTAGAACCTAATAGGACCTATTTGGACTAATTAGGACCTAATAGGACCTAATAGGACCTATTAGGACTAATTAGGACCTAATAGGACCTATTAGGACCTATTAGGACTAATTAGGACTTATTAGGACCTATTAGGACCTATTAGAACCTAATTAGGACCTATTAGGACTAATTAGGACCTATTAGGACCTATTAGGACTAATTACAACCAATTAGACTCAATTAGAACCAATTAGGACATAATATGACCTATTAGAACCAATTAGGACCTAATTAGACTCAATTAGATCCAATTAGACTCAATTAGAACCAATTACAACCTAATAGGACCTATTATGACTAATTAGGACCTAATAGAACCTATTAGGACTAATTAGGACCTAATAGAACCTATTAGGACTAATTAGGACCTATTAGGACTAATTAGGACCTAATAGAACCTATTAGGACCGAATAGGACCTATTAGGACCGAATAGGACCTATTAGGACTAATTACCTGACTAATATGACCTATTAGTCCACCCAATTAGAACCAAATAACACCTAATTAGACTCAATTAGAACCAATTAGGACCTAATATGACCTATTAGAATGAATTAGGACCTAATTAGATGCAATCAAAACCAATTAGGACCTAATTGGACACAATTAGAACCAATTAGATCCAATTAGACTCAATTAGATCTTATTAAAACTAATTAGGACCTATTAGATCCAATTAGGACCTAATACGACCTATTAGATCCAATTAGGACCTAATTAGGACCAATTAGGACCTAATATGACCTATTAGACTCAATTAGGACCTAATATGGACCAATTAGGACCCAATATGACCTATTAGACTCAATTAGAACCAATTCTAGACTCAATTACGACCTATTGGGACCAATTAGGACCTATAATGGACCAATTAGACTCAATTAAGACCAATTAGAACCTAATATGACCTATTAGACTCAATTAGGACCAATTAGGACCTAATATGACCTATTAAAACCTAGTTAGACCCAAGTAGGACCTAATATGACCTATTAGACTCAATAGGACAAATTAGGACCTAATATGGACCAATTAGGACCTAATATGACCTATTAGACTCAATTAGGACCAATTAGACTCAATTAGGACCAATTAGGACCAATTAAAACCAATTAGGAACTAATATGGACCAATTGGACTCAGTTAAGACCAATTAGGACCTAATATGACCTATTAGACTCAATTAGGACCAATTAGGACCTAATATGACCTATTAGACTCAACCAGGAACAATTAGACTCAATTAGGACCAATTAGGACCTAATATGACCTATTAGACTCAATTAGGATCAATTAGAATCAATTAGGACCAATTAGGACCAAATAGGACCAAATAGGACTTGAAATTAGGACCAATGTGGATCAATTAGGATCAATTAGACTTAATTAGACCTAATTAGACCTAATTAGACTCAATTAGGACTAATTAGGACCTAATATGGACCGATTAGGACCTAATATGACCAATTAGGACCTAATATGACCCATTAGAGTCAATTAGAACCAATTAGGACCTAATATGGACCAATTAGGACCTAATATGACCAATTAGGACCTAATTAGGACCAATTAGGACCTAATATGACCTATTAGACTCAATTAGGACCAATTAGGACCTAATATGACCTATTAAACTCATTTAGGACCAATTAGACTCAATTAGGACCAATTAGGACCTAATATGACGTATTTGAACCCAGTTAGACCCAATTAGGACTTGAAATTAGGACCAATGTGGATCAATCAGGATCAATTAGACTCAATTAGACCTAATTAGACCCAATTAGACTCAATTAGGACTAATTAGAATCTAATATGGACCAATTAGGACCTAGTATGACTAATTAGGACCAATTAGGACCTAATATGACCTATTAGACTCAGTTAGGACCAAGTAGGACCTAATATAGACTAATTAGGCCCTAATATGACCTATTAGACTCAATTAGGACCAATTAGGACCTAATATGACCTATTAGAACCTAGTTAGACCCAATTAGGACCTAATATGATCTATTAGACTCAATTAGGAAAAACTAGGACCTAATATGGACCAATTAGGACCTAATATGACCTATTAGACTCAATTAGGACCAATTAGACTCAATTAGGACCAATTAGGACCTAATATGACCTATTAGAACCTAGTTAGACCCAATTAGGACCTAATATGACCTATTAGACTCAATTAGGACAAATTAGGACCTACTATGGACCAATTAGGACCTAATATGACCTATTAGACTAATATGTGATACTGACATCTATTTTAAATAAAACATGTCCCAAAGAAGACAAATTTCTTCACTTTCATCTCAAATCGGGTATAGTAGGAAGATAATGACACACTATTTGAAAAGAAGAATCAATTTGGATGATACTACATTGGAAGGTAATTGGCCACTAATGTGTAGAGCTCCTCAGTCTGATAGAATTAATGAAATAGTTAGGAACTTAGTTATGTCATTTTGGACTGATCATACTCATCCTTCACCAAATACAAGAGATGTTATCAAGAAGAGGACTAGGCCTAAGGAATATTTCTAGCACACAAAATATTGGTTGGACACCACACAACATGAATTTTATCTCTCAATTTGTAACTCAAATCCTGACATTAAGATTGGACAAACAATGTTTGAAAGATTAAAGGCATTTTTTGGAAAGATAAATAAATATTTTGAAACTTGTTGTTGTTGATATCATATTGAATTTGATCTCTACTACCAAGGGCTTAGAAAGATGATAGAAGAAAGTGGTGGTTCTCAAAATGATTTTCCTAAACATCCAAGTCAATTCATAACATCAATATTATGTAACAAATCAATTGATCATGAAATACCTGAAATAGATTGCATAAGAGGAACTTGTCAAACATGCAGGGATTTGGCTAAATTTTCTTTGAGACTTGAAGATACTGACATGATGAGGATGATAAAATGTAAGAGATACAAGTACATAAAGTTTGAAACAAAAGTCGAGAAAGAATCAACAAGGTTGGAATATGTAGAAGATGAGATACCTGTTGCAACATTTAAGGAGAATTTTCGTAAATTGATTCAACCATACATACGTCATGTTTTTTTTCTAAATGGCAGGTAGAATAATTCCAAATACAAAAAGAATCTTTTCCAGTTGGAACAATTTTATTAGTTGTTGATTTTGTAGAGAACTACTCCTTTGTATCTCAAAAACAACTTCAAGTAGAATACTACTATATAGAGTAGGTGACTATCATGGTACATGTGTCTTATCGACATGCACAATTAGATTTGGATGGTGTTGAAAGTAAATATGAAGCATGAGTCATAAAGAAAGAATATCACTTTTACATTAGTGATGATAAAGAGCATGACATAAATTTTGTCAAGCATTGCTTTAAGACATTTTTTGGATATTTGGAAAATAAAAGCATCAAAATTGAAAAGTGTTTTGTTTGGTCGGATGGATATACAACACAATTTAAATCAGCAAGGCCATTTAATGCACATTGTAGATATCATCAATACCAAAAGATACCACATATTTGGAGTTTCTTTGAGAGTGGACATGGAAAGGGAGAGCATGATGGTGCAGGAGCTTGTATCAAATGTGCTTTAAGAAAGTATCAACTAGACTATCAAGGATATCGTATAAATAATGCTCATGATTTAGTTGAGTGGTGCAAGATGCATTTTATGGTTCCAAATCATGATAACACATCATCATGATCAGATCGAGTCATACCCTTCTGAGTATTCTGGGAGATAATAGGTACTAATTTTAAATTTATTGATCATTGTTTGAGTTAACTTATATATGTCTTTAATTTTTATATGTGACCTCTCTATTGTTTAGGTGTTGATATAAGATCAATCCATGGATGCAAGAGAGTAGAAAAAACAAGATCCCTACATTCAGTTATGAGTACAGATAGTAATGTGTGGTCATTGTACACTAGAGATTATTCATGCTTTTGTTATGACTGCATTTCTGAAAACTATGATGAATGTATCAACCAAAAATATGGATATGTTAGTGAATGGAATTTGGTTCCACTACATGTTACAAACACAAATGATGTTTAGGATGAAAGCTTTGACGACATTCCATTGATTTCTACAGATTCTGACCATATTTTAGGTTTGATCAAAATTGGTACGTGTGTGTTTATGTACATGTTTAAAAAGGATTCATAAACTCAATTCATTTAAATAAATTTTGTTTAATTTATATTTACAAGTTCCTAAAATTAAAAGTTCACTTTAAATGCAGGACATATTTTTGCAGTAGTAGCAGAGCCTGGAAATGTGGAAGGTGTTAGTTACTATTTATTACATTGCTACAAGGAGAGGATGAAGCTAACACAGAATGAAACAAGTGATGGACTTATGTTTCCCACAGGCTCTAGTACTATATTTAAGTTTGTTTATATGGTTAGTATTTATCACATCTAGATATATATATTTAACATTGTTGAACTTGTCTGTGCAGGTTCAGTTGTCGTGCAAGGAACATATTTGAAGCAAACCAAAATACTTAAACATGGGATTCATTTTATTGATTATCAACCTAACAATAAGGTTTATTAGTATAGTCATCTTGTAATTGCCACTATCCTATCTCTTGCTCCTGTGATAGAACGTGGCATTCGTAAGTGGAGACTTGATACTGACGACCATGAAAGAATATTAAATGTTATTCAAGAGAGAGATGAACCACTTGATGTGGACTAAATCACGCATGAAATATGATTTGAACTAAATTTTTCACAGGCGAGACCAGAGGTTTTCTTAGCTCCATTCTTTCCTACTGGTGCCCATAGTGAATGGAGCTTGAATTAAATTAAAAATTAAGAATATATAGATCTCAAATTTATGTCTTACAAGTGGATATGATTTGCATGTGTTACATTAGGACGTTCATGTTTTAAATATAAAATCTACTTGAAGTACAATAACATTAAATTAAAAGTACATGCACAACTATTATCGAATGTACATTTAAATATAAGTAAGATTCAATGAAACATCTAGGGACCTCAATTATATAGCTCACATGTGTCAAATTTACATCATTCATAACTTTCATTATAAATATGTACAATCAAACATCATTCATGTATGTAATCTATTGAAATCAAACATCAAATTTAAATTAAACATGTACATGTATGTAATCTATTGAAAGTATTAAAAATTTACAAGTTCATCACACATGCACACGTATCTAGAGTGAAAGCATATATATATATATAATATATATATATATATATATATATATATATATATATATATATATATATATATATATATATATATATATATATATATATACATACATATATAGATATATATATATATATATATATATAATATATATTACATACATATATAGATATATGTATATATACATATATACATATATCTATTTATGTATATATGTATATATATAGATATATATATATATATATATGTATGTATCATGCATGAAACATCAATCATGTGTAGATCAAGTACTGTAAATATGAACATATGAATCAATCATGTGTCAAAAATTCTATCAAAAGGGTCTAGAAATGAAATATAGTTCATCAAACACATGTGAATATATATATACATAATATGAAATATGTCTCTAATCATATATGAAAGTTGCCTAGGACTCGTCATGTTGACTCCTCACTAAGCAGTCACACTTAGAGTGACTATCATGCTGTGAAGGATGTGAAGATCCCTACAAAGAAAGAGATATATAAATTAATATATAAACATAGTACAAATCTATCTTAAGTTTGATTTAAAATATTGTACAAGAAAACATGTTATAAAGTGTGTACACACAGATAATAAATTAAAAACTCACATGTCCACTATTGATGTCATCATCGATTGAGTCTCGACGACGTACATGATCAGTACGCAAAAGAGGAACAAGAGACATATCCTGTAGACAAAAAATATATAATGTATATATACGTACATGTACATATATATAAAAATCAATTGATTGAAATTTTGAAAATAAATTTAAGTTTAATTGTAACATTAAATACATGTATATAATTTGATTTATACCTGTGTAGGTGGTGAAACTAATAGTACTCAGATTCCCTAGCCTCAATCCTATCAACGAAGGTATCAAGATTTTGTTGTGTCTAGTCCAAGCTCAAATATGCATCTACAACATGAGTAGACCGCACACGAATCTCTAATGATGAATGTAATGGACTAACCAATGAGATGGCATGGAAGTCATATCATCATGTGTCAACAAATCTAGATAACATGTAGTGGTCATACTGAACTCAACATCATTAAGGCCAACATCAGAGAACTGATGCCCTACATTGACTAAAGGGTTTGTACATCATGCCTCTCCCTGTATAGCAATAGAGTGGTTAGTAGGTGGATCCTCACAAGCACTTCCACTATGGCCATGGTCTAGGTGAGAAGGATGTGGCTGAGCATATCTGAAAGTACCCACATGAGATCTAACCTCTGATATGGGGATATCATGCTCTACTACTATAACACATATGCATCCAATAGATCCTCAGCCAAGCTAGTCAATGTCACATGTGTCATCTCTCCTGTAAGTCCCTCTAGGCTAGAAAGTGAAGGGATGCTTGCTTCAGTGTACATGTCATCTACAGTCCTGCTAGCGGATGCTCCACCTAATGATCTGGAGTGTTGTCGAGACATCAGGTACTGACCAACCTGATCACTAGATATGGATGTGGCAATTGCTGCAATTTCCCCCACACTATCAATCACAACTTGAAGCTAGGTGCTACGAATAACATCATCTACAATAGGACCCAATGAAGGAGCTATAGCAGGTGCCCTCTAACCAATAATGGCCCTATGTGTTGGTCTCTGTCATCAGCTCGACGAAAAGCATCTCTATCAGCAAGCCTACCACACCCCTATCCTAGATGTGCTAGCAAATCAGTGTAATTAACAGCATGACCTAAATGAACCTCAACAAAAATTTGTTGTGCAAAGTACAGTGGAATCTGGTTGTTATTCAAATAATTATCATGGGCAGCTAGAAATCTAGGGTATATCAATGCTGATATAGCAGGATCCTCACACCTGGTAACTTGATACCCCTTCACATAATTTTTATCTGCATAAGATGGGAAAACTTCCCCTTTCAAGGTTGTTTTAGGCACTAAAGCCTGTACCTCCTTAAGAGAAAGACTAGAGCCAACCTCTTGTCTCTTCCTCTCAAGTATGGCCTCTATAATATCTGGGGCATAGGGAGTGGTACATGAATGTCATCCCTAATGCTAATCAAGCTATTAAGGATGTAATGACATGTGCTCTTATAGATAGTAGAGCTAGATGGATTATTTATAGATTCTTGCAATTGTTCAATCTCTCTATTAGTGTGTGCAAATAGTTTTGCAGGGGGAATTGGTGCATCTTGCCATGTGTGATGTGCAATAATATGTCTGATAGATCTATAATATGTATGTACTTGAAAGATTTTATTTACTGTCAAATAAAGTCTACATATATGTACGTTTTCCTAATTTAAATAAAAATAAAATTAAATACTATGCACATTTCGCTACATTATTTGAAGGTAAAATCAATTACATAAATTACATTTTAATAGGTCTAATGGGGTCTTAAGGGGTCATATAACCTATCATAGGTCCTAATAGGTCCAATTAGGTCATAATAGGTTTAATTAGGTATAATTAGGTCTAATTGGGTGTAATTAGGTCCTAATTGGTCTAATTGGGTCTAATTATGACAAAATTGGTCTAATTGGGTCTAATTAGGTGCTAATAAGTCTTAAGGGGTCATATTAATCATAGTGGGTCTAATTCAGTATTAAAGGGGTCATATAACCTATTATAGGTCCTAATAGGTCTAATTAGGTCATAACAACTAATTAGGTGCTAGTAGGTCTTAAGGGGTCATGTTACTCATAGTGGGTCTAATGGGGTCATATAACCTATCATAGGTCAGGTAATAGGTCTAATTAGGACATAATTGGTTTAATTGGGTATAATTAGGTCCTAATAGGTCTAATTGGGTCTATTTAGGTGCTAATTAGGTCTAATTCCATTGTAATAGGTCTTATAGGTCTAATTAGTAGTATCAGATTTCCTTTCTCCTCTCTGCCTAGTTTTCTGAGCCTTTTCCTCTCCTTATAACTCTTGAGTTAGGTTGGGTCTGGTATCTTTATTTTTACATTCTTGCACTTTCTCTTCCTGATGATGGATCACAGAGTGTGATCCAAAACGTCGATGCTTAAAAAACTAACACAATCAAAACTAGAAACGCATAGGAACAGGTCTAATTAGGTCATAATACATCTAATTGGGTTTAATTAGTCCTAATAGGTTTTAAGGGGTCATATAACGTATAATAGGTCTTAAAATAGACCTAGATAACTAGGAATTACGAGGTCCTAATAGGTCTAATTACATCTAAGTAGGTCTAATTAGGTTCTAATAGTCTACTTTGGTCTTAAGAGCTCATAGTGCGAGTATATTAGGTGTTAATTAGTCTAATTCAATCTAATTACACCTATAAGGGGTCCTATTACTCATATTACATAGATAATTAGGGCTTATTATGACTAATTTGGTCTAAGGGGTCCTATTAAGTTCATAAATATGTCCTTAATTAGGCACTATTACTATTCAATATTAGTTCCTATTAAACTTATATATTAGGTACATTAAATAGCATAATTAGGTATAATTAGGTTTTCTTATGGGTTAATTAGTCTAATTAGGCCTTAGGGGTTATATTATCCATATTAGACCTCATAATAGATCTAATTATGCCTAAGGGATCCTATTGCTCATATTAGGTGTAATAGCAGGTCCTATTACTCATAATATTAGTGTTAATTAGTCTTAAATTAAAGGTCTAATTAGGTCCTAAGTGGTACTCTTCTGTCTTATTACTAAATTTAACAAATTAGGTTATAATAGGTCAGCTATTATATCTAATTAGGTCTTAAGGGGTCCTCTTACTCATATTAGGTATACTTGGGACTCGTTACATGTCTTATTAGGTGTTAATTGGTCTTATTAGGTCTAATTAC